>PVJO010017137.1:0-39998 GCA_004026905.1 Hystrix cristata | reverse complement strand
TGCCTTCCACCTCTGTCATCTCTCTTCAGATCCCGAGAGCCTGAGCCAGCCAAGGAATCTTTTTAATGAACCTCCAGGATTCTAGAAACACAAATTGGAAACTACTGCCTGACTCCATAAGATTGAGGGATGAATTCAAGTGGTCTGCAGATAGAAATAAATCAGTGATCAACAAAACTGGGAGATGTAATCTACATCTTTCAGGATGAAATTATTAAGCTTCCTATTTTGTTGATAGTCAATGAAAATATAAAAAAAATGAAACAACCAATACTTTGTGTTAGTTTTTTTCTTTTTTATAAATTAAGCAAAAAAAGTGAAATGATAATTTCCAGAGAGTCCATTATTAATTTGATAGTTTTAACAGTTGCATTGCTAGAAGTTTGTTCATTTTTAGCCTACTTAGGAGTTTCCATTTTCTTCTTTTAATTTCAGAAGCATGAAAGAAACAAAAGAGAAATGGGATCACTCTATCTGACTTAAAACCACTTTTTCAGTGTATTTATTTTTAAAATTTAAAAAACATAAAAATGTACATAACTCATATGTCTACAGCTGCAAGAATTTTTACAGCAGAAATCAAGATCATGGAATAGAACAGAGAGATCTCCTACTTGGTCTCTCCCAAATGCTACTGACATTTTCAATCTGGCTGTAAGTTAGTTTCTGGTCTTCAAAATTTTCATTAATGAACTAAAACACATGTATTGTTTTGGTGTTTTTTTGCTAATGTTTATCCTTAATAAATAGCAATCTGAGTAGCAAGAGCGAATTGCTTAGTGGTATTAAATTGTATAAATGTAGCACTATTTATTTATCCTATAGGTGATGAAAATTTGATTGTGTCCAGTTTTAAACATTATGAATCATATTTCTATGAAATCTTTGTACCTTTTCCGGTGCATATGAGCTTGTATGTTCATTTAGTATAAAGATTAAAAGAGGCAGCATACTAGGTCATTGATTATGCATATGTTCAGTAAAAATTCCACAAAAATTCCCCAATAATTGCACCAAAAAACTATCAACAGTGAGAATACTACTTCCTTGTCAACAACTGGTATTAGCAGAATATTTCATCTTAGCAATATTTAAATTCAAGGTATCCTACTGCATTTTTAAATTTTAACTTCCCAAGTCACTAAAAAGATTGAGCAAATTTTTATATACTTATGAAAATATGCATATGAACAGTTAAGTAAATTTAGAGTTTAAATGTTACCTAGATTAAACTAACTCTGACAAAAGAGCATTAAAAATAGTTCATGCAGGTGCACCAAGAACTAAATATAATATTCATCAAACATCACAAAAAACATGAAAATTACCAAGTAGGTATAAGCTTTTCAATAGCTACACTCCAAAGAACAATGATTTCATCACAACTGACAAAGGGTTTTCAAAGACAACTAAATTGGATTGACTATTTTTAGTAATGAACTCCTACTTTAATGTTTATTGTACTATTTCAGATATTAACCAAATCTTATAAGTCATATACACAAACAAATACATGCATATGGAACATGCGTTTTTGTTTTGGATTTTACTACTGAAAGTACATATTCAAAACATATTTAGAGACCTGTGGACTATGGCCTTTTTGCACACCACAGGAAATAGCTGGAGCTGTCTGTTATCAAATCCCTTTGACGTTGATTGCAATGTTGTCTGATTCTACCGTAAGCTTTAACATGACATTTATCCTCTCTTGTCAGCCATCTCTATCACCAGTCCTCCTCTAGGCTACTAACCAGGCTCTATAGGACTTCGCTCCAGATACCACATTCCACTAGAATGACTGCAGTTTATCTCAAACCTGCCTATATATGTACCCTCAATATCTACGCTTCTTAAATGGACATGCCAAACTTTCTAGGTTGCTATTCTCATAATCCATTCTATCAAACTAAATTCCTCATTTCCTGATCCTAAATCCTGACAAAGTGCACAGCATTTACAGATAATAGTCAAACTCTGACTATTGAGTACAGAGTTAAGTTTGGGAATAAGTAAAGTTCTACAGATCAATGATGGGGATGGTTGCAAAATAATACGAATGTACTTAATACCACTGAACTGTACACTTACAATGGTTACAATGGTAAGCTTTATGTATGTACAACACAATAAAAATTTTTGAACAAACCAGGTATACCAAAGTCAAGATTGTTCTCTCATACACCTATCTTTACCCACCTAACTTTTTTCATCCATGTTTCATAATCATTTCTTAGACTTCTCAGTATTCTTTCAGTATGTGGTTTTTCAAAAATTGTAAGTCAATCAAATGTATGGTTTTATTTTTTTCCACCACTTTCAATTTACTACATTATTTTTCTCTTTGACAATGTATCCTGAATCTTTTCCAAATGAATACAGCACATCTTCATTCCCTTTTTTATAATACCATAATAGTCCATTGTGAAGATGTCTAAGTATATTTTCTGGTCCACTTTTATTTGACATTTGAGTTGCTCCAAATATTTTGTTCCTTCTCCACTGAGATTATCATTTGAGTGGCTATTTTTCATTTCTGCAACTTTTCTTTTCTCAAATCTGCATTTTTATGCTGTTATTATTTTCCACCTATTATTGTATTTAATACTTTCGTACTCTGTCTAAAAATATTATTATACGTTCCTAGAGGTCTCATTATTCTCTGAAAGAATACAGTCAAAAATAGTTTATTGGCATGAAGATGAAGAAAAGCATCACCATTGTTGATACTTAGCTCCACAAAAGGAAGTGCTAAAACCAGGGTCTGAATAATCCTGTTACTGCTTCTCCTCTTCAGTTGATTGGTTACATTTTTCACCTCATCAAATGCTATAGCTCAAATCATTAACTTTTAAATGGATCAGTCCAGAATGCATATTTTAAAATTCAAAGCATACTTGTCAAATTTTTATGCACTTGCTAAATAGTCTACGTTTTTTTGGAGTATCATTCAGTTTCAAATATCCTGCGTGATGAAGTTCTATAATTTCTATAATGACAATGTGCTTTCATGTTTTTTAAAACTCTAGTATATTTTTACCACTTTATAACTACCGCTTTATTATTTATATGTTGTCCTTTAGTGACAACATATAATTCTAGTTTGAAATCCACTAAATAATCCCCTTTTAATCTTGTTTTTAAATTTAATTTCTACGGAAGTACTTGCAAAAACACTTCAGTGTTGATTTTGACTTTTCATCAACAGTCAGATTTAAAATTAGCACTGGGTCAACAGCGGGGTCATCTTCTGTGTTTTTCATTGGAATGCACACAGACAAAATAAGGTCTAAATGCAGTAATTTAGCGCTGAGTATAATATAGTAATTTTTCAGTTTATTGTGATGTTCCATGTAAACACAGTTTATTTGTAACATAATCATGGTAAAATCAAACTTTTTTTCCAAAACCCCTCTTTCCTTAAAATAGTTCTGGTTGGGATAGGGAAGGACCACAACTAATTCTGAATAACTCCGTTTTAAGCATTCAGGAAATATACACACACATCTTTTAGAAAAAAAGAAAACACTAAAAAGTTTTGCTGAATTTTCCTTATAAATAAAGAACAACAAGATATTTTTCTTGCTTATAAATATCAGAAATAGTTGCAATTCATAAATATTTTCATAATAATTTCTATTACACACTAAAAAGCTGATATGTGCATTTTGACTCTCTCCTCAGTCCATTATCCGCAAAAGACATGACTGTTGAATTTTATTTCTGTTTTCAGCCATAAACTCTTAGTTTTTAATTTGGAGCACAATCAGTATTATAAAAGATTTTATGATCTTTTACCTGGTCTTAGAGCCAATTATATACAGCAAATTATTTGAGTATTAGTCATTCCCCTTGTTATTTGCTTCTTGCTCAAACTGTGTTACAATAAGTTGTGGCTTCATTCACACAGTATTTATTTTCATTTTCAATAATGTACCTATAAGTAGCCCAACTAACTTGCTTAATTGGTTGTCAGTATGAGGGTGGAGTGTTATTTCTAAGGGAGGGTAGTTTCTGATTCTGATGTCAAAGGTATTCACAGTCAGGCTTGAATGGAGCAAGTACCTTTGAGGCAAAAATTGAAGACACAGAGTAAAAGTTGCTGAAACAGATTTCAGGTAATCTTAAATGCCAAAGATAAATGATTATCAAAATACTTGAGGTTACCAAAGTTGCCCCATATTTACAGCCTGAGGGAGCATTTGCAAGTAGATAATAACTACAATTATGCATCTCTTTCAATTAGCCAGGTTTGAAAATATGGGTACCTACACTTGGGTGATGAGCAGTTGGAACAGGAAGGAAGGATGTATATTAGAAATATGTCAAGGAATTAATTTGGCAATTGATTCCACTTGGAACTGTGGTCAAATTGGCTCCCAGTCTGGGAGGTAGTACCTGAAATATTATGTCCTAAGTAAAAGCGAATCTCAGAAAGGAGAGAGATTTAGGAAAGAAGATGGAAAATTTGCTTTGAAAGTGTTAAATCTAGGTTGAGTGAAGATGGAGAAAAAAGAATAACCATTAGGTGTACAAGATATCTGGAAAGGACAACAATAATAACTGAGAAAATTTCCTCTTTCATCTTGTCTTTAAATATAAAAAGAAGAAACTGTAAAGTAACAAAATGCATTTGCGCAAGGCTCCCTTTCTTCTTTAAGCCTTTTAGTGAATGTTTGAATTAGGTATGATATTTTCCATGTACTCCCTGATTCGAAAATCATTTATTGGTTACATGTTCTATAACATGAATGATAATAGTGAAGAAGTAATATACTTGAGATGTATTTCAGAAGTAGAATCAACAGAATGTTTCACATAATTGACCATAGGAAATGCCATACACAATTTTCAGGCATTTTGATGCACAAATAAAAATAAATTTATATGTAGAGAAATTAGCATTTGCATTCCACCAGATGGACTTTCCAGAGCTATTCTTGAGAGTATTATGAAATCCTGAGTGGAGTTACTACCTATGGAAGTTCCATGATTATCCTGGTGACTTTAGGGAATTTCATCAAATGAAAACAACTCCCCTCCAGGTCATGATTTACTTGTTCATTTAACAAATATTTATTTCATGCCTAGTAAGGACCAAGCACTGTGTTAGGTATTAAGTGTGGTGTTTTGGATGAAGAGATGGGATCCCTTCCAGTGGTATTTACAGTATGATATTTTCATGTACAATAGATTAAACTCACTCTTAATTGTTCCCCCAAATCCAGCTAGTCATTGGACACTGCACATAATTCCTTTTGACTATCCGTATTCATTCCCATTACCTCAACCATTATTTGGATATTTACAGGTATTTCAACATCCTCTTAGATAATGATTATTTAAGTCCTTCTGAGGCTAGGAATTCAAAAATATCCACTTAAAATTCTTGATATGGATGAGTAAATTCTATTTGAGTTTAATAGAAATATGAAAATATGAGACTATTATTAACTTTTCTTAAATTTTTTCACACTAGTAAAATTACAAAGGTTATATAAGCAGAAATATTTTTATTTAAGGCGATTTAGTTCTGATTTTTTTAAAGCATCAAGAAGGTAAGAACATTGAAAAACACGGTTTTATTGTGGGCATCTGTATTTGCCTGCCAAATTTGCTAGGAATACATATTCAGATATGTATATCAGAATAAAATCATCTTATAAGTTTGTCTTCCTAAAAACTCATTTATATATCATAACTAATTGAAATACCCAGTGACATTTTGAGCAAAATACTTCTTGATTTGTTTTTAGATTTGACCTAAAAATAAACAAAGAAACACAGTAAAATAAATTTTGCATGCCTATAGGCAAAAGATCCTCCTATGATCATCCTTTTTCAGGAGAAAAGACCACTGAGTAAATGGATTTATCTTTTAATTATTTAAATTCCCAAGTAGTTTGATGTGATACACCCTTTATAAAGGTTAGAACTTCCATCTGTCTGTCTTTTCATCTGAGACTCAGAGAAGTCTCTGCTGCAGATGTGTCAGTCCCAAGGCAAGATGCAGGCAAGCTAAAGGTGCTTATTTTCCAGAAAAAGACAGCACTCTCTTTTTTTTAAACATTTTTTAAGCCAATACTTCAAAAGCAGCTCTCAAGTTCCATAAATAAAGAGCAACATCACCTACAAACTGGACTTTCCTTTATAGGGCCTTATGAAAACATTGCAAAATAATCTATTCTCTGATTTCTGTCTCCGAGACCAATCAAGATCCTTTTCTTTTCACTCACTTTACTTTTTAAAAGTGTAAATGGGAAACGATTCTTAAATGACATTCATACCAATTATTTCACAGCTTCATTCTCAAATTTTAGAAATTGACTTCTTTGGTCTCCAACCTCAAAATTATAGAAAGCAAGAGTTCTAATTTCCAACAGAAGAAAATGTTCCTTGGCTTAACACCATGAAATGACTAAGGAAAACCACATGGCCACAGATATGATTTAGATGTTCTCTTTCCTGAAGAGGAGAAAGATGAGGTAGGATAGACATGTATATTGAGTGGCGTAACCATAATTCCAAGTACCGAAAGGAAACATATTGGAATATTATGAAAATAGCATCTATCTATTATATGAGCCTTGACATTAGCAATGATATATATTTAGATCTTGCAGTGGGGATTCCCATAGTGGTGGCTTAACGAATGTTAGTGAAAGAGCTAAAGGAAATGAGAGAAGAGAGGATTAAAAATACCCTGTGGCCTGGTGTAAATAAAAGACACCACCAATAAAGATTGACAGATACTATACAATGATGACTACAAAAAGGAGCTATCTCTTGCAAGACCCAGTATCACAAGAGGCCAATGCTGTAACAAACACACCATGAAAAGACAGTGACAAGACAGGCAGGTAAATCAAGCTGGTATAATTACTGGAATCAATGACTAGTTATTAGCAGTATAGATAGACTATAGGTATTCATTTGCAGTACATAAGTGGGAGAAGTGAGAAGCACAGAAATAATCATAAAAAGAATGGCAATAGCTATTAAAGTTTGATTGATACTGGAGACTAAGGAACGTAGGTACAGACATTGTTAGTGCCAGCTTTTTCTAAAGATTTACACATCATGCCAGGCTTCGTGCTATACTTAAAGCAGATAATTACTCAGTTATAATAATAACTGTATTATGAAGATACTCTAAGTCTTAAATATGAATAAACTAAAGTTCACAGAGGTCAACTTGTCCAAGGCTATTTAACTAGTAAGCCACATTTTTTTTTCTTTTAAATCTAACTACAGGGTCAAAATTCTTTATCACTAAGCTTTGTTCCACCCTCTGGCCCTGATTGTGAGCTTCTAAGAAGGAAGTGGTGGAGAACGTCAGCAACGATAACGATTTTGTATGATTGTGAGGCTAAAGGTGTTTTATTAAGAGACATCAACATAAATGGTAAATGTGAATGGCTGGGAAAGAAAAAGAGAAGGGAAAGAGAGAAGAAGCAAGAAATTATGAAAAAAATAGATGCCTTAGGCAGGAAAATGATGTTAAAAGGTAATAAGTAAGTAGTAAGATAGAATGATACATCAAAAATAGACATAGAGAACAAAGATGATGAATTCCGGAAGGGATGGGACACGTGATCTTCATTGAAGTAAATATGATAGAAGGGAAATGGAGAATTTGGAGATTTCAAAGAGCCTGTTCACATAAAAGAGGGCCTATTGACATAATTAAGCAGCAATGGAATGGGGCCTGGGAGGGGCCAGGTTGAGTAGGATAATGGTGGAATTGTGAGCTCAGGCTCAGACATGTAGATCTCACTGCAATGCTTACCCATTCTCTGATCTTGTGCCAATTACTAACCTTTCTTGTTTCTATTTCCTTTCAGGTAAAATGATAATAAACAATAGCACAGTCTCACAGAGTCTCACAGAGTCATTGTTAACCTCTGACTCTGGTCTTGCATCTCTCTATTGCAGAAATTGACCACCAAGAAACCAAGCGCTACTCAGAGAGTTGGAGGACTCAGATTTATTTATGTCAGTGGATCCAGGAGAGTTCACACTTCAAAACTGTGGGCCAGGTCCAAAGTGACTTCAGAGTTTTTACAGGTTTTTACATCATCCCATTTTGCTAGTTCCCTCATTCCCCATATAAGGAAAGGATTTAAAAGTTCTATATGATTGGCCCCTAAACATGCACAGGCTTGCTTCCACATTATCGGTGAGGGCCACACAGGCAGTAGGTACAGAATGTGAGGGGTAGAGGGTTGGATTACACAACCGTGTGATTAAGGACAGGTTGGGTTAGCCATTAACCACTTCCAAAGAGCTGGGGAAGGATTTTATGACTGTTTGCCAGAACCCAGAGCCCCAGGCCTTGGGACTTTCCTGCCTCATCTTAAGACTCTGTTAGTACCACATTCTGAGAAAGATGGATTATACAATATCAGAACCTACACTCTCAACCTTTTGTTTGTGTACTCTCATTCATACTATAGTCCTCTTGGATCTTGTCTCAGCAGAACAATGCTACATATTATTATACGGCTATCTCTACTTCAGTATACGGATGAAATTTTCCAAAATAAAAAGCTTAAAAATATACAATTAAGATGGGCATGTACATGTACCAGCTGCCCACAATGAATGTGTTCATTATCTACCATTAAAATGTGCTAATAAAAAATATATACAATTATCTAGAATTTCATAAATCAATATTGTCTGGGAAAAGCTGTCTGCCACAGATTTAATCCCTCTAACATAAAAAAGCCTCGTTTTTATCTCATAGTTTTTCAGAAAGTGGTTTTACAAATAACCTCGTTAATGTGTTTGTTCTCAATAGATCCCATTGTATGAATTATAATAGGAAAAAAATGCTAGAGATGCCAAAAATCTGAAACCAACTGTCCACTGCTGAGATGCTAAGTAGGCAGGATTGCTCATTTATTGTGCTGCTTTTGTCCTTATAGAGGTCACCATAACAGGACAATCCAGAATGAGGTGATACCTACAAGTGAGTAGTGATTATTCAGCGTCATAGTCAGCGCAAAAGAACACACACCATGTGAACATGAGCCAAAAGGTGCTGATTATAGGATGGTATAAAAATAAACTGAGTTGTAGCCAAAAATATCTCAGAAACCTAAAGCATAAACTATGCTTCAGTTTGATGGTGTGGTCTCTTAGTTTCTTCAAAGGGAAAATGTCCTTTTTTTCATTCATTCATTGATTCAATTGCACAGTCACCGATGGAGGGACATGACATTTTTCTAAGTGCTATACTGAACTACATTGACATCATGCCAGATATTAAAGAAAAAATAATCTATATTTTAGACATAATGACAGACATTAAACAATATGCTGTTGAGATTTGAAGGGGGCCAATTTATAATAATGCTTTCCCCAGCTTTAGTTAAGAAATAGTCAAAGAGATAAGAAGTGAGGCACATGGAGGTCAAAATTTCAGCTCTGTTCCTCATGTCTCTGGTACATGGGAATAGATGACATCCTAATACTGCAGCTCAGAACTAGACATGGATTTATCCAGGTATATACATAGCAGAGAAGGGTCACAATCTTCTCCAGATGCCCTCCTTAGATGGCCTGTCCCTGAAAAACTTATAGGATGAAGCAACAGAACAGAATCCTGGAGTTTATAGTATGTAAGGCAACATTAATTGTCAAAATGATTGTATCAATTACATTAATGCCAGCAGGGTGGGAGAGCTTCCACTACAATTCATCCTCCCATGCACTGGGTCTGGTATCCTCATTACAAACAAAGTGCCGGTCAGCAGCTTTCCCTATCTCCATGTGACTGTGCAACTGTGAATACCCAAAATCAATTTCTTTATTTCTAGAATGTGGACTGGATTTGAGGTTTATTTTGACCAAAGGAATGTGGCAGAAGTGATGCTATGCCTCTTCCAACCCTGTATTTCAGGAGGCTTTGAATGTTTTGTGCTTTTTTTCTTTCTCTTGTTTTAGGAACCATGACTCTGCATAAGAATAAATTAGAGCTTCCTTCACAAAGATGAAAGACAATTTAGAGCAGAGATGAATTTGCCCTGATAAAATCATCCTGATGCAGCAAATGATGACCAATTTATGAACTGATGGCTGATAGATAATGGATGATGGATAGTGAACCCAGAAGAGATTAGCTGAACTTCAACCTGATGAGAGGAAGAGCTAAAGTGTCTCACAAGACTAGCATTAAAGCCACTAGGATTGTGAACTGTTTTATTACACAGCAGTAGTTAACAGTCTGATGCCTTGGTATGGTCAGATTTATGTAACCTTAATGTAACCTGTGTAACCTTAATGATACGCAGCTCTGAAATGACATAAGTATATGTGCATAGGACATGCCACAATAGTTTCATAATAGCACAAAACAAAAAATTTAAATTTAAGACAAAATGTCAAAAATTTATATTGATAGAATTGGACATTCATTACTAGTAATTAATAACTACAGAAACAGTTATTACCATGAATCCATATTCAACCAAATATTGTTAATCAAAGGGAAAAAGTCACAAAATATTAACAAAACAGGACTCTTTTGCTAGGAGAGCAATAAGGGATTAAAACAAAAATAATATTAAGAAAAACACATATACATGCCAAAACTATTTTTTAAGTCAAGGAGATGACTAACACAAAATTCAGGATAATGGTTATTTCAAACAGTGCAGGAGGGAGAAGAAGTTATGTTGAAGCAGAACACAGATTTCAAAGGTACTGAAAATATTCTACATCTTCAATATTCTGTGACTTATTTTATGATTGTAATTAATAATATAACTAATAGATGTATTCTTTATATGTATATTTTATAATAAGTGGTGTTTTAAATAAAATACCTTGAAAGTGACAAAGATGAAAATGAGGAAATCAGTCAGGAAGTTACCATAATATTGCCTATGAGATATGTTGATGGCTTGGCATTGTATATTAATAAAATGAATGAAAAATGTAGATAAATTAAAGCTATGCAACTCCACCACTTGCTAACAGTGTGACATCACATAGAGTATCTACATTCTCAATTTCTTAGTTTGTCTATTCAAAAATTATACATGTAATAATATTTTGGAAGGTATGGAAGAGTTCTGGAAGGATATGTAAAAGCATAGCACATGTACTTTGGGCCGAGATCAGAGTGCCTGGAAAACAGAAGAAGGTTTGGGGAGGCATTTCACTGTACAGGATTTTAAACAATGGAAGAAAATGGATGTTGTGTCACAAATCTGGTATTAACTGCTTAAAAATTAAAAAATAATTTAAAATTACAAACTCCAAAGACTAATGTCTAATTTTATGCCTTTCTGCATTTTTGAAACTGTTTATACTAAATATGAGTATTAAGCAACTTGGCTTAGTGTTATGGTTTAGATCTGAATGTCCCCCAAATGGCTCGTGTGTTCAGACGTGGAGCTTTTGGGAAAGTAGCTGAATCACTGGGGCACTAGAGATGACTTGCTATCGGGAAGTAGGTTCTGGTTAGAAGTGTGAGCTGAAAGGATATCTCTTCTCTGGCTCTACCCTTCTTGCTCTGTTTCCTGATCACCATGATGTGAGCAGCTTTCCTCCATGAAGGCCCTTGAAACATGCCGTTTCTGCATTTTAGCCCACCGACCATGGATTAAAACTTCTGAAACTGTGAGCCAACATAAGCCTCTCCTCCTCTAAGTTGTGGGTGTAGAGTTTTGTGTCTCAGTGACAAAGAAAGTGACTAACACACATTTTGGTAGTGAGAATGGGGTTGTTGCTATGAATATGCCTGACCATGTGATTTGAAACCAGCTTGAAGGGGGTGCTTAGAAGGTTTGCAGATGCCAGATAGAGAAGCCGTAGAATGCTGAGCTAACATGGGGAAATTCAGGCCGGAGCTTAGAAGACCAGAATGCTGATAACAATGCAGAAAGTAAGTCCAGTCTCAGAACATTAGAAACAAGAACTCCATTGGCAGTTGGACTCCTATATGTATTACACCCTGGCAGAAAAATTTTCTACATTTTACTCATGGCCCAAGACTTTTAGAGACATGGAATTTAAGGGTGGCAGACTAATTAATTCACTGGAGGAAATTTCAAAATAGCTCAACATTCTGGCTGTAGAATGGATGTGACTTTCTGCTTTTAACAAAGTCTATAGTGAGAATCAAGAGCAAAACAGCCCATTTGAAGTTTTCAGTTTTGCCTGAAAGGCCTGCAAAGTTCCAGTGAAGAAGAGTATAGGTGCTAAAAAGTTTAGCATTACAAAGAAACCAAATACTTTGCATCAGGACAATAGGAAAGATGCCTCGAGTGCATCTCAGGAATCATTAAGACCCCACTCTTTGTAGCTCAAAGACAAAAAAGTGAAATATTTTGTTTTGAGAAGAGAGCTCCATGGACACCCTGCTCTAGAAGCCAGAATTGTACAACATCTAAGGAAAGCCACCAGCATAAAGTAAAGCTAACCCAAGAAAGAAGCCATGAGTGCTGCATCCAGCAATGCCATAGACACAAGGTTTTCAAAGCCTTTTGAAGCTCACACTTCACCACAATTTGACCTGGGTTACAGGCATTGAATTATGGGATTTCATGTTTGTTCTTATGGGTTTTGGTCTTGCTTTGGTCCCCTATTTCTCCATTTTGAAATGAAATGCTTATCCTATACCATTGTTTAACCTACTTTTGACTGTTACACAACTAAGAGTTTGCCTTGAGTCTCCAAGGAGACTTTGGAGTTGGACTTTTTAGTAATGCTAAAACAGTTGAAACTGTGGTGACATTTAGAGATGGACTAAATTCATCATACATAAAAGGATGGACATGCATGTTTGGGGGTCCAGGGCTGGAATGTTATGGTTTAGATCTAGAATGTTCCCCAAATACCTCAGTGTTCAGAGATAGGGTTTCTAGAAGGTAAATGGATCATAGGAGACTTACTGGGAGGTGGGGCCTGGTTAGAGGTAGGTCACTGGGAGCATGACCTGAAAGGGTATCTCTCTCTCTCTGGCTTCTGACCTTCTTGCTCTGCTTTCTGGCTACCATAATGTGAGCTGGTTTCCTCTGCAGCACTCCCTTCCAATATGCCCTTTCTGTGCTTAGGCCTACAAATTATGGACTGAAACTTCTGAAACTGTGAGCCAAAATAAATCTCTCCTTCTCTGAGTAGTTGGTGTCAGGTACTGGACCTCAACAATGAGACAAGTGACTTAAAACACTTAATGTGTTACAATAGGAGTGGATTCACCTTGTCTGCTTCACCATACACACACACACACACACACACACGGTGTATATGATATATATCTATATAATCCACCAAAAAATTTACACAAAAGGAAAAGTAAAACTTGTATAAATATTTTAATACTAAATTTGTTGAAACATCTAATTAATACAAGTTACCTTTGGCTTCTGCAGTTACAAGAGGTACTCAAAGTGGTGCCATTAGCTTGCAGACATTTATTAGTATGGTGAACTGCTGAAGTGTATATACATTTTTTGTATATATAAAAGTGTATGATTTCCCAATATCTCCTTTAGATCCCTTTTGTAATACACTTCAGTGAGTTGGTTGCATTCCACTTATGCATGTGGATAGTTTTTCTATAGAATATACCGGACTATAAACTCTTAGAGGGCAAGAATATTGCTTATCTTGTTCATAGCTCAATTTCTAATGCCTAATATATGGTTTGCATATTGTTGGCAATAATTAAATACATATTTAATATGATGGGATAAAAATAACCAATTCAACTTGTAAAATCTTTATACTCATTAAATTTTAGAAAAATTATTCATGTCTGGTACAAATAATAGTTTGGGATGCAACTGTTAAAAAAAACTTACAATCTTAAAGGGTACTCATAGAATAAACTCAAATTTGGGTTTCTGTAAGAATGAGTCCTAGAAATTGCCTGCCCTTTGGGGATAGAGAAGAATACTTAAGTGTAGGTCTTGGAAATTTATTAGTTAGTAAAGTTAGACCACAATTCTTTATTTTTTTCAAAAAGTTATACAAGCAAATAAGTTGAAATATAAACTTTATGCTGGGAAATCTATTTCCATGCATGCTTTTGGCTGAGTGATATAATAAATGCTTGGTGATAATTTATACTTGGATCATTTGAACTTGGACATCACAGAATCAGTTTACCATAAAATTATAAAACTGGTCACAGAGAGGCTTCAGCCAAAAATATACTTCTAGTTAGAAGCAATTGATAATTGGAGCACATACTTTTTTAACCATGTCATATGAATACCTTAATAATTCTTAGTATAGGAGCAGATACTGTACTATATGTAAAAACAGATACCCATGTTGCTTGCCACTCACTTTGGTTTATTGCAGATGTAGAGTCTGGTACTAAACAGCTCCTGTAAACCTTGTAATGACCCCAGAGATTTGACTCCCTGAAAACAAGGAAAGGGAAAATATGGAAAATGATGAATAAACCTGCTGTAAATAGGGAGGGAGGGAGCAGAGGGGAGGGGCGGGGGAGAGGGGGGAGAACCAAGATGTATCATGTATAGGTACAGAATAAATGTAATGAATGTGACCAATGTATGTAGAATGTACCAATACATGTTCTTGGTTTAAAATAAATTTAAAAAAAAGAAAAATAATAAATGTGAAACTTTGCCACCCCCCAAAAATTAATAATAAAATAAAATCTTGTGTTTTTAGAGCTGTGAGTTCCACTGTAAGCCTTAGTAGAATATTCTGTGGTACCTTTATTCCCTGTTCTAAATGTTATCTCAGTTACTTGGTTGGGGCTTCTGTCTTTGTTCCCAGTCCTTGGTTTTAATTCATTGCATTTTCTATTACTCAGTTCCGAAATGACTATTCCTATACTCCAGGCCACTGATGGAAGTCCTAACCCCTAGCTAAGCTGGTTCATGCTTCTCTCTAAAGTTTGGTCTTTACTTGTACCTCAGGGACCCTGTACTGGAACCCTTGGGTATAAACAGATACCCACCATGCCTTGTACAAACTTATGGTTGAATTCATGGTTTATTCAATTTTGCATTGAACCTTTACAGTAAAAGATACTCATTTCCTCAAAAGCAGTTTAGTCCACTGTTAAATATCTCTAGCTCTTTTTCTTCAAAGTTTGGGATATAGCATATGATATATAGAACAGTATTTTGGCTTGAAGTTCTACCCTTTGAGATTATACTGTCTTTTATTCCTAAACTTAAACAGATTTATATTTAGACCAATTATTCAACTCACATGGTCTGTAGACATACTAGTCATCATTATTTTTCCATGCTCAGATTCTCAGTATTCATAAAATATGGTGAGTGGAATTATGCATACCTACAAGAGGAATTTTTGATTCAAAGGGTAGATGTAGTGTTTAGTTTAGAAGAAATTACTATTCTCCCTTTATCTGTATAAGTTAATTCCTTTACCAGAAATGCATAAAATTTCCTAATTCTTCAGGCATTGACTAACCTCAGGATTTTGTCAAAGTTTGTAGCATTTGCCAAACAAATAGATGAAATAAGTCACCTGCTATTTCTTATATTATCTATGAGTGAAAACATTTTTTATCTGTTTCAAATGAAATTTATTTACAGTGAGTATTAAATCTCATCTCTGAATATGAAAGTAAAGTGGTGAGAATAAGCAGACGAACCCTGAAAAGAAGAAGCCTGGGTTCTAAAACTTGGTTTTCCCAATTAAAAGGTATTTATTATTTCATCAATCACAGGATATACCCATATTTTGCATTTTGGCATCTATGAAGTTGATTTGCTTCTTAAAATATACAGCATAAGAATAATTTAGCTACACTATTTTTCTTGCAGTATTAAAATAAAATAAAGATGTATCATAAAATGAAAGAGGTAAGAATCAATAAAATATTGACCTCAGGTATGTTAAGAACCATTGCCTGAAATGTAATTAATACATAGACTTAGAGACTTACAGTGAAATAAATTTTAATGCACTTCTATCCATAATATATTTATAGTAGTGCAAGACATTTAGTAAGTGCTCAGAAAATATCACTTATTATTGCTTTAAGAATTAAGATCACTTAAATGAAATGCCTAGTAGTATATTGTCAAGCAAGAATGAATTAGACACTTCTATATTTCTCAGATTTAATGTGCACAACACCAATGTGAGACCTTTACGAATGTAATTGCAGATTTTTCCCAAATCCAGTAGTTACCTTTTAACATCTTAAAATATTTCTCTACTACATTTTCTTTATCTGCTCCTCAGCTGAGGGACACTTAGCGTGTTTCTGATTCTTGTCTATCATGAAGATTGGATAAACATGGAGTGCAAATGTCTAGTAGGCATACTAACTTAGTTTCTATCAGGTAAACACATAGTAGTGAGATAATTGGGTCATATTGTAATTCTGTTTTTAACTTTTTGAAGAAACTCCATGCTGTTTTCTATATAATTTGTACTAATTTGCATTCATACAAGCAGCGTATGAGACTTGCCATTCCTCATTATCTTTACCAAAACTTGTTATTTATGACTTTTGTCGTAACAGTTATTTTAACTGAGAAGTGATTATATCTTATTGTGGTTTTGATTTACATTTCCCTGATGATTAGAGAATGTGAGATTTTTTTCATATACTTGTTGGCCATTTGTATGTAGTATTTTGAAAAGTATTTACAAGTCCTTTGTTGTTTTTCAATGGACAAATGTTATAGATAAGGTGTGATCTGAAATCACAGCACATGTTTAATTTTTTAAAATTTATTACAGTAAAAGACATATTGCCATTAATCCACCTCAAGATACCCCAGTTTCAAAAACATTTATCCCATCCTTCTTGCCACTTTCTGAAGCGGTTCTGAAATCTCTTTTTCACCTTCTTAGTTGTATTCTCACGGCTGCCATGAGGCCCCGAATCAATTCAAAATGTTTACCTCTTACAGTCACTTTGAAGTTGAAGAAGAGCCGGAAGTCCCACTGTGCCAGTTCCGGTGAGCAAGGCAGATGAGAACACAGGATGTTTTGGTCAGAAATTGCTATAAATGTTTTGAGTTGATTCAGGATATCAAGGCAAAAAGGTAGAGATATTCATGAAAAAGGATTCCAGAACTGTTTCAAGAAGTGGTAAAAATAATGAAAGAACTATGTTTGAAGCAAAGGGAAGTATTTTGAGGAAATATTAATGGCACTGTGTCTTTTAGTATAATAACTTTTTATTTTATTTAAATGTTCACTATATTTTTGATTGTACCTCACATATACATAATAAGTGCCACTCAATAATAAAAAAGAATTAACTGTCATTGACAGCAACATGGATGAACTATGTAAAGTGTAAAAAGCTAAGAACAGAAAGAAAAATACTGTGATTTCAATCATTTGTGAAATCTACAATATCTGACCTCACAGAAGTACAAAGTAGAATAATGAACCTGAGGGTGAAAAGAATAGGGTACAAAGTAGAATAATGAACCTGAGGGTGAAAAGAAAAGGGCAGAAAGGGCTGATGGGGAAAGATTAGTCAACAGGTATGAAATTACAGAGTAAGTTCTGGTGCTCCATAGCACAGTAGGGTGACTACAGTTATCAATGATATAGCTTATATTTTAAAACAGCTACAAGAAAAGATTCTGAATGTTCTCACTATAAAAGTAACGATAAATGTTTGAAGGGATATTTGCCAAATATTACATGACCATTACATATGTATGCACACATCAAAACATTACAATGTACCTCACAAATCTATATGATTATTAATATCAATAAAAATATACGACATGAAAAATTTGGAGACAGCATTCTACTTGATGGTAAAGAGTATGGTAAAGCCACAGTGATTAAGACATTGTTTTTTTCAAAGTCACAGACCAGGGGGCCGGGGATTTAGCTCAGTGGTTACAATGATTGCTTTACAAGCACAAGGCCCTGAGTTGGATCCCCAGTACAAAAACAAAACAAAAAAAAAAAAGGTTCATACTCAAAGTCACAGACCAGTAAATCAACACAGTAAAATACAATACAGAAAAGAGAAAAAAACGTAAAAATATATAATGACAATAACAAAAGTATAAAATTCTCAAGTATGTGTCCTAATAGTGTTCAGGGTAATCGGAACTAAAAAATACCAAGGCCTGGAAGTTATATATACCACAAACACTTTCATTTCATCCTAATCTGATACCATATTCACAGCTAAATGACAAATTCACTTAACAAAATCTATGAAAAGTTTCCAGTTAAATCACAATAATTTCACTTACAATAAATTTATAATTTCAAAAATATTTTAAATCTTAAGAACACCTCAAAATGTATGTGTGCATCAAATTCTAGTAAATAACTAAATAACAAACTCCAAGCAGCAGTGAAATACAAACATTTTTCAGATAAATTGCCTTTGATTTTGACATAAACATTTTGGCAAATTACAGAAAAAGATCAACTGATTGTCCTAATATATCTCTTGTAAAAAATGATGTTCTATTTAATATAACAAGTTTACCTAAATGCATTTATCTACTGACATATGGTGAGAAAGATTGCCGGAATCAATAATAATAGGTGCTGAGAGGATAAGTTCCTGAAAGTTTTGAAATATTCATCATCATTTTTGTATCAGCTATTTAATAACCAAACTCTTACCCTATGATTCCCAAGTATATAATTCACAGGGTAATGAGGTGTCAAGGAGAAATGCAGACAAGTTGTTTATTTAAATATAATATTTCACCAAAAAGAGAATCTTTAACACTTGTTTGTAAAATTCTAATTGCAACTGTCTTAATCTTCTGTCTACATTTTATAGCCTTGTATTTGTCTTCTAAAATTTATCTTCTAATAAATGGCCCTTCAAGAGCCCTAACATCTAATTACATATTTAAATTTATTTGTTATATCAACTTATAATGAAGATGAATCCTATTAGAGCAAGCATTTCCTTGTGAGTTCAAACACTGAGCATCCATAATTTAGGAAGTCAGTAAGCAGAACTGATGCTCAAAGTGTGATGAAAGGCAATGCAGGATCATGCCAGTACGAGGCATCCTAACGCCAGCTTTACACTCTCCCATTCAAGCACTAAATCCCGAGCCAGGGTTTCAGATCTCTTTTTAATTTCTGTTTTATCCCTCTTCTGCTAACAGGAATTCATTATCTACCCCACTAAGTAAAAGCAAATAATTGTACAAAATAAACAGGGATATAATTAATTAGCATAATAAACACTAAGTGATTCCTTTAACATACTGAAATAAGAAGGGAAGCTAGTCTGTGCTCTTTTTTTTTTTTTTCCCCAAAGCAAGAAAGAAAAAAGAAAAATACTTGCACTCACATAGCCCAGATGGGCACATCTGAACTGAAACTGGACCTCACAGCTGGGATTGCTACACAACCACCAAGTTTCCCACACTGTGAAGGGTCCTCAGTGATCGTATTTTGCTTCTACTCTTACTTTTCACTCCTAAGTAACTGGATGGAAATACTCCACATCTGAGATGGAATACAGGAGAACTGAGTTTTAATGATACACTCTCTGGCATTTTTAATGTGACCCCAACATGATCTACCTTTACCTGCCTTTTTCTAGGAACCAAGTGATTGGAACTAAGAATTTAGAGTGTCTTTTCACACACACACACACACATACACACACAAACTTTGAAAGTTTAGTCTAGTGTCTAAAGAAATAAATAAAAAAGATCAAGAGGGAGAGAGCTTTAGAGATTAAATTTGGATAAATACTGGCTGCAACAAGGGAAAGGACTGCAATTTACATTTGTGACTTTTCAAAAGGGCTGAAAAGTAAAAGAAGTCATAGAGGACTCAAGAAGTAGCATTGCTTTTAAAACAAAACTATGCTGAATCTGTTTGGGGAAAAGGAAATGCAAAAACAATGACCCATTACTAATTTTATATTCCAGACAACCAGCAACATAACTTCTAGGTATATTATCAAAATCAAGCCCCAGCACTTAGGGTGGGTTATTCCATTATTCCTTAATAATTTACTTAGATTACCCTTTAGAACAACAAGAAAGTCTTTAATTTTGCTTTACCTCTATATATACTTAATATTAATAGACTCTTAATACCTACACATACTTTTACAATCACATTATCTCGAAGAGATATATTTTCTTGACAAGAGATTGCAGATAAGAAAAGAATTCTGCTACACTGAGTAGTCACAGTATAAAATTCAGGCTTCCAGTTCAAGAAAACCACTGCATTCAGCTGAGAATATGGGAAAATAATTAACTATATGTTTAATATGACATGAAAACAACAATTGGTGAAAAGGGTCCAATGAAATTGTCAAATTAAGTAAATAATTGGAGAAACCTATGGGTTTCAGAATATTTTCATTCTTTGCTTTTTAAAAAAATATGCTGAACACTTTAGGAATAAGAGGGATAATTACACAAGGAATAAATTCTCTTTTGTTACTCTCTGAGGTCTCTAAAAGGATTTGATAAAAGGTTAACTTGTATCAGTGGCATTAAGAGGACAAATACTGAACATCAAAAGTGAGAATGTGACAAATGTATGACACTAGTGTACAATCACAGTGACATTTACAATAAAGTCTTAGAAATAAAGAAAAACACTTTGACAAGGTTGTCAAATACAGACACTGTCATATCAAAAGAGACAAGAAAATACAATTACTATACAGGAAAAAATTTCTTTGAAGGAGGGGAAAGAGTAGAAAGGTCTTGGAACAAAACACCAAGATTTCAAAACAAATTTAACAGAAAACAGGACTCATACACCTTTAGCTGAAACAATGACAGTGACATAATTGACACACTCTTGGGAAAAGTAAAATAATTGGTTTCATCAAGTATAGAAGAAAAATATCATCTAGCAAGCAGTGACAGGGATGACAGAAGGTGCTGCTCTGCCAAGGAAGAGCCTGGAGCTGCTCCAGTGCTATGAGGGCCAGCAATGCGATCACATGCTCCTTGGAGCACAGGACATAGAAGGCCAGAGAGCACCATCACAAGCACATTTCTAGTCTTGTCTTGTTTAGAAACTGAGTTTACATCAATTGATTTATTTTTATAAGATTCACATTTACTCTTACAGTTGTTCTCAATCAAAACCCATCTCTTGACAGAGGTGAAAATGCCAATATTATTGCAAAGCATTTTTGAAGGCCAACCTATAAAGCAGTAAGAAAGTAACTTTTAGGAAAAATTCAGTTATAACATGAAGAAAACAATAAATATAGGCATTGTATTCATGAGTCAAAATATATTCATTCAATTATAGGAGATTGCTTAAATTTGAATCTGCTGCTGTATTCACGTGTTATATTCCCTCCTGTGTCAGTCAGCTTTCCTGTTGCTATGACAAAATACCTGAAAACTGAAATTTAAAGGAGAAGGGGTTCATTTTGTTTCACATTTTTAGAGAGTTCAGTCCATGGTCAGCTGGCTCCAAGGCAGGAACATCATGGTGGAAGGGCATTATATAGCAAAGCTGCTCATTTCATGGCAGAAGAATGAAGTACTGTACAGGGAAACAGAAAGGAAGGGTCAGGGACCAGATATAATCACCAGCAATGTACCCTGTCTTGTGGTCCAAGGCTGGTGCCATCTATGCTGGTTGGATAGGTAAAATCTCTAAACATACTTCCTTTCTCAGTTGTGTCCTGGTTTATACTGTATGTTTGATTAGATTAGATGTCTAGGCAAGAGGTAGAAACAGCTTAGTGGGGAGAAAAGAATAATGTGGAAGAATTGTGGGACATTCACAAGGCCATATAGGACTCCACATATGACTCTTTATTACGTGAAAACCTAAAGTTTTAATGTAAAATCAGTCTGCATTTTTGTCTATGAAATCTAATGAAGTAGCTTTCATATTTGATAAATATTTAATACATAGCAGTATCTAGTTTAGCAGAATGAGTACTGGAGGGAAATTAAGTGATTTTCTGCTCATAACACTGTATCACATGCTTTCGATAAATACTTTCTATGGAATGTATATTGTTTTGCATTCAACAAATGTTTACTGAGTTACTACTGTGTACCACTCATTGGAAATATAGCTGAGAATGAAAGAAAATTCAAAATGTGACATTTATGGAAAATAGGCAAAGGCAAAGAAGTCTACAAAAAACTACAGGAAACATGGATTTGATAGTCAGTTTTACATATTTAATATGAGAATAGAATAAAAGTATTTTGGACAGGTAAGATCCAAAAAAATTAACTCCCATCATCCCTTTCTTCACAGCTAGTGTGTGTTATTGTCCAACAAAATGAAAAAATTAAATCCAGAAAAAGGAATCCATGGGATACATGGAATACAAGATTTAACAGAATAAAGATAAAAAGAAGCTCTGAGTTGCTGGTTACTATAGTAACCACCACCAAATGCTGTGCAGTCAGAGGGGTAGAAATCTCAGAAGGGTATCTTCGAGGACTGATAAACTGACAAATTCATAAATCATCTGATTCTATTGAGAAAACATTTAGGAAATGGATAGAGGTTTGGGAGTAAAGTTAATGATAAGTAAATAAATATTATTTAATATGAAAAGTAGGTCTGGGGTCGGGGATTTAGCTCAAATGGTAGAGCACTTGCCTAACAAGCCCAAGACCCTGAGTTCAATCCCCAATACCACCCCCCCCAAAAAAAGAAATCTGGGTCAAAACACGAGCAAGATAGAGATAATAATCCTAGAAAATATAGCTCAGCTGTTTCTCAGATTATAGAGCCAATATACCATATGCATTGAATTAATCTGACCATATTACAGTATGTCTACACTGGGAGAAAGGGATTGGAGAAGATTCTGCTACGTGTAATAAGGGCTAGTGAATGAGGACAGTAAAAGAAACGGACTCCAGAATCTTCTACAGTGGAAAATAAAAAAAAATAACCTAATTGAAAAGTCAAGATGTCAATATAAGTGTGGTATTTCGGGATATAAGAATAAAACACTAACAGCAAACCAAAGAAGTGAGAGATCTAGTGCGGGTGGAGGAAAAGCCATAATTTGGGGCTGAGGCATGCAGTGTAGGAAAGCTCCATGTGTCAGTGGTGAGAGCTGGTGATGAATATATACATTTTATTAAAAACCTTGAACTTTATTATAGAGTCCCTTTGTCAAGCTAAGTTAGGCCTGGCTGACATGAAGGACATAGTGATAGACTCTATGTATCATTTATCGCACCCCTTAGACCTAATAATATAAACCTCTGTGTGGACAAGTACATGCAGGCTATGCCTAAAGTATGCATGTATAAATCATCAATAGCCTACAGAAGTTCCAGCTCAAAAACATAATGGTCTATAGAGCAGCTTCTGGCCATCAAGTGTCTGTCTCAGACACACACTCATAGTGCTGCTGGCTAAGGGATGCCATGTATCATCCAGGCCCAGAGTTGTAGAAGTTCTCCCGCTTGAGCCACCACACCTGTGTGTTGCTAGCCAGGTGATACTGCGGGGTGTCTAGTTCGCTGGTTGCAACCCCTTGTATGTGACTGGGTTCTTCTGCAAACAGAAGAAAGGGTCTCCCCTTTTCCCAGATGACCTACTACCTATAGGACGAGGCGACACACCGACTGCACACACGAGACTCATCCGAGATCCCGTACAGGGTAGGTTTCACCACTCCTGAAGACGCTTGCACTGCTACCTCCCATCAAGTGTGATGCCATAAACAAGCTCATAGTTCTTGATAAGGCCTCTTTTGCTTGCTCTAACACCAATACTTGTCAAATAAGTCATTTGATTCATAAATTCATAACTGGCTTCAGCTGCATCGAAGAGACAGGTATTCTTTATTCTAAACCTTGTAAAATGGGTTGATGTGTGTAAACTTTAGTGAAATCAGAAACTTAAAAGAATATGATCAAGAAAGTAAAGACGGAGAAAAAGGAGGGAGGGAAGAAAGAGGAACAAGATGTAGAGGAGACAGAGGTCCAAGGACCTGGCTATTTGTGCTGTTAATTTTTCCAGAAAGCAATAAAATAATATTTTAATAAATTGTTTAAATTTTAAAATTGTAAAATGCCCCAAACTCCTCTTACTATCTAAAATCCATTTCCTAAACATGCGTCTATTTTACTGAGGCTATTAAACATTCCCCAAATAAAAACCTTTGCTCAGCAAACAGCATCCCTAGAAGTTAACTCTCTTTGCTCATTGTTTCTCAACCCATCTGTTCCATGTCAGTTCGGGTTAATAGGACCCATGCAACTAAAATCTCCCTCAGAATTCCCCCAATCAGGTAGTATCAGTGAAGATCACGGCCTCATTGCTGATATCTTTGACTCCACCTCTCTTAGATATTGTGTACCTTTGTGGCAGAGATTCCTTCTCCCAACTGTTTCAATCCTAGAGGCCACTGAACTGAATAGCAAATGAGCATTAGCTAATGGAGACAGTTCTTACACACAAGTTGAAAGCAAATGCTAACAAAAGTGAGAAATCAAACTGATAGTTCTAAAACTTGCAAGCGGATATGTTAAAATCTGGAGAAAGAATAGCAAATACCTATTCTAATTATGCAGCATAAAAAAGCAACAATACCAATGAATGCTTTTCTCAAAGCAAGCAGTACATATTATACCAATTATCTCTCCAAAAGCTATTTTCTAAGTTACAACTACAAACTGTACAGAAACAAACTGAAAACCTCAAGATCACCTTTAGACCAGGGCTCAAATCCCAGCTGTACTGGCATAAAAATTAAGAGGGCAGCAGAGAAAAAAGAGGAAACAGACATAAATTTTCAAGAATTCTGCTTTGTCTTTAGGGTATTTAGATCAAAACAGAGAAAGCCACAGACTGTAACACCATTTCTTTACTGCCTAAATACCAAAGTGGTTCAGTCACATCTACAACACTCCATCTGCCAGCTGTGAGGAAAAAAAAAAAGGAAAGCAATTAAGCATGCTATTAATCATGGCTTCAAGTGGCAGGTTCAAACACCACATGATTCATGATAGGTGAAGAAAGATCTAATAATGTGGTTTCTTTCCCCTTAAAGAAAAAACAAGTGGGAGAATTCTGGATTATGTTTCAAATGTTTTATTAATTTATGGGATAGAATGGCTAGGTACCTAATTAAAGAATTGCTTACTAAATTTCTCACACAAAATTATCTTCTCCATTAATACAAATGCACACAGACATCGTTAATAATTCTTTAACTATATGCTTTACATATGGACATCTACATCTCCTCCACACACTCCACACCCTCATGATGATGAGACACTTGGATGAAACATGTAAAGGGAAAATCTTGAGAGACAGAACTCTTCTTTTAATGATTACCAACCCTCCACTGACCGGTATCCTAATATTACCACCTCCAAACCAGCGGCCCCTCTGCTCACACACCTAAATACCCTGTGAATAAAAGGCAATAATTTGTTTCGCTTAAATAAAACCTAGGCTCTGTTTCCTGTTACAATGCAAAGATCCATGGAAAATATTATACATTAAGCCTTCTTGGTCATTAATGAAATATGTATTTCATCATTTAACTGCTGAGAGAAGAAAGCAAAATTGGATGTAGAAATATGGAGGGCTGAGGGAGATAGCTTATGGAAGAATAACAAGGACATGGAAAGGGAATTATATAGTATTGAATACAAAGACTATTAACACAGTCCAAAGTCCTATGTGATGTTGTACCTTCCTACTTCTCCATTTTTATACCATACTGCATCCCTGTTAATTTACAGTAATCCAACAATTTGGCTTTCTTATTAGCTCCTCAAAGGTTGCAACTCCTAATCATTTTAGGCCCTCTGCAAATGCTGTTCTCTGGTCTAAAATGGTACCATGTGTCCTGATCTCTTTCACCTAGCCAATTTCCATTGTCCTTTCAGGCTTAAGTGTTGCTTCTGGAAGAACACTTTACTGATTTTCTCAAAGTTAAATGTATATATTATGCAATCCCATAATTCCCTATTTGTCTCCTTCAGACTATTTTGGAAAACTATAATCAAATTGAAATTAAAATTATAATTGCATATATTTTCATAGCATTTAATTGTAATGAAGTAAGCAATTGCCTATACTTGGTTTAATACTTATCCTCCAATGGAGCAGCTATTTCTCTCAAATGAGGATGATTTTATTCCTTGCTTAATTCCACTGGGTAGTGCAGTGCCAGATATGTATTGTGTTGTTAATGGACAGAACACCAGCTTCAGAGTTTTGTAGAGTTCTAACTTTTTGATCTTCTGATAGCCCAAAATTTGATGAGAGAGAGCAAAAAAACTGTGCTAACGTTTTAGCTAGCAGGTTAAGAAGCGATATGTTTTGAGATTTTACTTTATGGACACCATACTTCTAGAAAAATCAGTATGGCGATTCCTCAAAAAAAAAAACTTAAAATAAATTAGTCTGAGTTCACTAGTCAAGTATGAATGTTAAATGAGCATATGTAAGAAAGACATAAAGACTCATGCAGAGAAAATGTACAGATACAAGTTACTGTGGCTACCGTAGAACTTGCTGGTGACAAGTACATTCGCTGAAGCCAGAGGGCTTACCTCAGAATCCTCTTCCAACACTTACTTGCCAATTACTTTGAGCATGTTATGTTAACTCTCTGTGTCTCATCTTTATTATCTGCAAAATGACAAAAGAAACCTACCTGCTTTATACAGTTTCATTAATTTTTTTAAAAATATGTGTCCAAAGTTCTTTAAGGAGAGCCTGGAATAAAGTGAGCACTCAATGTCCCAACAGATGTGTGTGTGTGTGTGTGTGTGTGTGTGAGTGCACGTGTGTGCTATTTCAATCCTTTGGGACTCATACTTAGGGAATAAAAGCTAAGAAAATACTAAAGTGAAGAGCCTTGTCAGAATCTAGAGGAGTTCATGAGAGTCAGTGAATGGGAAAGTAAATTTGGAAAAAAGAAGTCTGCCAGTAGATAAGGATAAACTGAGTTCTACATAAGAGCACATTTTTTAAAGGCAGGGGTGGGCATGAAGGGTGGATGAGAAGCCGGAAACCTCGAACACAGTAGTAAGGTAAGTGTGTTTGGAGCAAAAGTTTTATTTTGTCTGAACATGTGTACCATGGAACAAAATTAGTATAATGAGCGACAGGATTTGAAGGCCTTGAGGCAGCTGCTGAAGAGTTTGATTCTGGAGCTAATTAGGAGATACAATGGTTTCCTGGGTAGGGAACAATCTGATTAAAATAATTTAGAGAAAGCATAGTTGTTGCTTTAATTAGGATGAATTAGGAAGGAAACATCCAGCTATAATTTGATCAGCAGCAGGATTCAAAAAGAGGCCTACAAATTGAGAAGACATATTCCTGGGAAGAAATGAGCATGTAGGGAAATTAACAGAATTGTACTATAGATTACAAATGCATAATAACAGAAAGGGTAGAACCTAATAAGATGATCAGGGTATGTTGTTAAGTTTATTTATAATATAAACACATACCTTGTTAGGAGTTACATTGCTACATTTTTTTTACATTACTACATTTTATAAAACAATGTTATAATATTTTTGTCATGAGAAGGAAAAAACCCGCACACCAGTGCTAGTTTGTAACAAGACACCTTCCCTAATCAATTTTTTGATCCAAACTGCCAGGTTAACACACAATAACTGGAGACAAATCAGAGCTATCAGACATATTCAGTGTTTTAAAGACGTTGCCAGTAGGTTCTCAGCTGATTCACCAAATTCATTTTACATAGCTTACCAAACAGCTGTCAGACTTCAGTTGATTTTGTGTTCCTTGAAAACCATGAACTTAGAAATTAAAAGAACCATATCACAATATTTACACCTAAGCCTTATTCACTTCTGGTTCTGGCACTGACATTATTAAAAGATTAATAAGTACTCATTCGATGGTATTTTTATCCCTTATAAACACTGCATTCACTTTTAATTTTAGTTTGTCATCAGCAATTGGCCATTTTCAAGTATCAAGTGACCTATATTCATAAGAGTACTGTATTTTTTTCAATATCTTCTCTGTAAAATAGACAAGAATGTACTTTTTTTGTTGATAAATTATATATAAATACCTCCAAAGCAAAAAGAAGGGGTAAATGTAATTTTGTACATTTGTACATGTGTATACATCTAAGATGTATACATGTTGCTTTACATTTTATATCATTTGATTCTTTTTCCACTTGTGATTTGATGTTTTTATTTTATTTTTAATTTTTTTGTATGTTTTTGCAGCACACTGAATCCTAGAAGGCAAAAAGAACTATTATTTTTCTCTTGTGAGAAACAGGAAGTTGAAAAACATTGGATAATGTCAGAATTAATACAACATCTGCTTTTGAGATGGTCTTATTGTCTTTTTATATTTCTTCCTACCTCCTGTTCTTCTCATACAGTCTACTTCACGCAGACCTAGTCCGTGGAGCATTTTCATATATTCACACAACAGCAACCACTACCCAATTACAACTTAGTGGGACACACAATTCACCAAAGAGTCATCATCTGAGAAACTTGATTTAAAATGTAGCAAAGAGCTAGTGAGGCAGAAATGGGCCCTTTTCATCTAGAGAGAAGTGGAGCTTGCTTTTGGTATGGCATGTTCATTTGTAAAATGCTATCTCAATTTTTGTGTAATACACAAAAACGATGACATATTCCATGATCTTAAAGGTTTACAGATCAATAGCTAAGAGGAATTTCTAAATAGTGAACTCATATACATATAAAGGAGAAATTACTGTTTTATAAAAATATTTTCTATAAAAGATACCTTAGTGGAAGAGGAAGATTTTATTAAACTACCAATTGAAGTAAAGGCTTTCTTGGCAGGTAGAAGAACAGATGCAGCTATGATGGAGGTACAAAAAGGGTATGTTTGGAAAGGAAGAGAAATCCAATGTAGATATACTATAAACTCTGTGTGTGTGTGTGTGTGTGTGTGTGTGTGTGTGTGTGTGGTGTGTATTATAATCCAGAAGTGACTAATTCCATGTCTTTAAACATGTCCTTTTGAGCTTTACCTTTCTTTCATGAACAAAATAAAGCCATTGAAAGATTTTATATATTATAGTGACACAATAAAAACTATATCATCATCGTCAGTATTACTAATGTTATTATCTATTCAAAAATAGTAATAATAAAAACAATACGTCAAAGACTAAATTTCCAGGAATGTTTGTAGGCACTTAACTATGCATTATGTATTTTTCATCAGTTTTATCTGTAAATTAGAAATAATTTTATTTCCAGCATAAACCAGGCCTTAAAGAGATTATCATTTGCTTAAATTTTCACTGGCAGCAAGAGCGAAGCTGCAGGTTCCAGACTCACACCTGTCTTTCTCTAGAAATTTTCTGAACTACAATTCTTGGTTGTTTCTGCATTATATACGAAAAATGAAGTGCATAAAACAGACAAGCTGGATGTCAAAGAAACGAGTCATTCATAAATTGGTACCAGTATTTTTGTTTTCTTCCTGTCCTAACAAAAATTATTATAAAAATAATTTGAGCTTCCGATTCCCCTTCTTATAGCTCGATACTCATTTCTCTCATTTTCTGTGTACTGTAATACTGAAAAATATGCACTGCTTAGAGAAGAAGGAGGATACTTGAGATCTTTGATATTTTGGAATCCACCAGCATATAAAGATCTTGAAACAATTTACCAGTATTACACTGTTCTTAATGCTCATGTTATTTTTCAGCATCTAAAACAAAACATAAGCCAAACAATGGCTTAAATAATAGAAATCAATAATGCCATTGACTTTTAAACAGAGAGATAGAAAATTACAGTCAGAATTTGACCTTCTTGATAATAGATAGGAAAATCTCTAGGTTGAAAAATAGTGGAATGATATTGTGCTTAATTCCTGAAGACCAGTTTCTTGTATTCTCATAAGCTTTCTCTTTAGTCTACATTTTTTTTCCTTGAAACTAGATGTTGATGACAGTTTCAGAATGGAAATGGAAGTTGCCCCCCTATAATGATGTTCTGAAGAGTGGAATGAAAAAAGCTCAGTTTTAACCATCTACCTGCCACAAATCAGCTCTATGATCTTGAGAAAGCAATTTATGTTTGCTAATTTTAACAACATTGTGCTTAGTTCATAAGTATTAAATGAAGTCAAAAAGGTTAATTATTTCAAAGTTTCTTCATAGTTCGAATGTTCATTAAATCCATTATGCTGTGAATTTCCTTTCTGGAAAAATGCATAACAATCTCCTTTTGTCCGTTTAGTCAAAATATGCATCCCAAATGTCAGTATTCTAAAATGCCCATAAGGACAATGCAGGTAACATAAATGAATGTTCTGAGGTAGATAAAATATAATGCAGAATTCATGGTCTCCCTTCAGACATCTGAGGTCATGTATTTTTCCAAAAGAACATAATGTGAGACCAAGGATATCCACAGGCTAGAACCTGTCCTGTCCAAGTTATTCCTATGTGAAGGAGTAAATATCAATTGATACTCAACTGCCGCTTGCACTATGCTTGCAGCTCACTTCATCATGCCTGTCCTTTCATTTGCAGCCAAACATCTAGAAATTGTCATTTATCTCTCCAAATTAAACTTGGATTCATCTTATTCCGGATGGCTTTTATTCAAGAATGTGTATTGCCTTCACTCATGGCTTTTTTTTTCTTAGTTCCTTCTGCTAAATTTGACACCAGTGACTATGCTTCCTTTCTTGAACCCCTATGATTTGATAGCTTCCATAAAACCTATAACTGGAGTCAGGGATTTAGCTCAGTGGTAGAGCACTTGCCTAGCAAATGCAAGGCTCTGAGTTGCATCCCCAGCACTGCCCCCGCAAGAAACCTATCAACTTTGGTTGTCCTACTCTGACTTTTTCTAGCCATCTTCTCAGAGCTACTCATTCTCTCTGATCAGCCCACACATAATAGTATTTCCTCTAACTCCTGCATTACTTAGCTCACCAACCTTCTCTTTACATACTCTCCTTGGAGATCTCAAGCACTCCTGTGTGGACTATGCCTGCATTAAAAGCTCTGAAATCATTCGGGACACTCTGCCTACAGATTTACCGGTGATTTCCATTCATGTATTATAGGTACCAGAATCCCAGTGTCTAAAACTATGTAGGTCATCTTATTTGTGCCAGTAACAATTTAGTCATTTCAACTCCAAATTTGCCCTTCTCTTTGCTTTATGATATTGGATGTGGGTCAGATAACTATTTTTCCTTTACCAACGAACTAGTTAGTAGGCTCTACCAATACAGGATAATGAAGGAACACTGTAAAATCATCATATAAGGAAAAGACCTCCCCTTCTGATTTCTAGTGTACTATTGTCCTTCTGCCAGCAGACTGATGTGTGAGTAGCCCAGCAACACTCACATTAATGAATGTCACAAAGTAGGAGTCTGAACTCTGCAGCAAATTTCTCCACCTCCCATCTGGATGTTTTTATATCCCAGCTCCAGCCAACAACTTCTGGAAAATTGTTTCCAGCCATATAAAGGATCACAGTTGCTGATGATCTCTAGCCTCAGTCTCTGACAAATTTCTTTACTATCATTAGGTTGCATTTTTCTATCTCAACCACTCCTCCAAAAAGGTGTGAACCTATCTTAGGTTAAGAGAGATTTGCTAAGTTCATAGTCTTTCTTTGCTCATCGTCTTTCAGTCTTAATGGAAGTAACTACATTTTGAATTTGTTACCTCTATATCGCTTAATTTTCTGTTTTAAAATGTACCGGTTAGTCTTTTTTTATATTGAATTTTCTTTCTCCAAATTATTGGTCTCATTTGTCCTGATGGGACTTTGACTGATATAGGTTTGGTACCAGAAGTAGCCACAGAAGACAGACATTCAAATATGGAATTTAAATATACATATATAAATAAATATATATGAATAAATATATCATATTTATTGAATAAATATTCATTCATATTTATTCATATTTATATGAATAAATATATATATATATTTATATTTATTTAAATATATATGTATTTAAATAAATATATATTTATTTAAATATATGTATTTAAATAAATATGTATTTAAATAAATGTGTATTTAAATAAATATGTATTTAAATAAATATATATGTATATATTCCTTTCCTTGGAGGTAAATACACTGCTGAGCTATATGTCAATGCAAAGCGTGTGTTGGTAACCCATGTCAGACAGTACGTCACAGTTCGCCATGCTATCACTATATTTGATTGTGGTGAAGTTTCAAACTAAGTAAGGACCTTGGATGTCTATGTGGCTGCCTCATATATATCTGTAGTAATTATTGCAAAAATTGTGGTGTAGACAGAATATCCAGAATATTATTGAGTGCTTCTAAGGAAACAGAGAAAAATCTCCAAAACAAATAAAATAAATAACAACAGAGTCCTTCCAGGGATTGACACTGCTGAACAATCAAATACTAAATATAGTTGTTTAGGTGATAAAATTTTAAAAACATCATTGAATTGGTATTTTCCCCAAGTCTCACATGTAAGCCCAGGATGCTGATTTTAAAACAATATGCTACTTAAACTCTGAATGAAGACATCTAGGTAGACTAAGATGAAAACAAACATCTCAAATACCTGAGGCATGTTAAAAGTCCCTTACCAGGAGAGGTAGTTTGCACTCCGTATCTGAGGAAACTAGTTTCCCTTTGCTTGAAAACTCTGTGATTACTTCACTAGGGCATATTCTTTGCAAGAGTATTGCCCAAGTGTCTGTTACATAGCTTTATGCAAGTGGGTCATACTGCAGGAGTTGATTGTATAACTATTAAACCAGGGAGGGGAAAACATAACACCAGGTCAAGCAAAACCAATTATATTAGAGCTACTAATTACCTACTAGGTAATCTGTCAATACATTATTAAGGGCAAGACCCTCATCTTTGAAAACAATGGTTTGCTCCATAGTTAGCAAGATATTACAGTGAACGGTGTGATAAATGAGAAGGACTCTTTATTTCAATGAGAAAGATGGAATACCCAGAGAAACAGATACCAAGTGGCAGGAACTTAATTGCCAAACACCAGTAATCAGAATGTTTTGACCTTCAGGGATCCCTGACAGTGACTAATTGACCACAATGTCCCTAGGAATGAAACAGATGGGAAGCCTACAAGGAAACTATTTAAAACACATAACAGAAAACACTTTTAAATCTGATGGCCAAAAACCTGGCTTAAATCACTACAATGCTAAGTTATGACTTCTCACCCATTTTCTATATATCCAAAACAGTTCAAAAATACAGATCTTTTAATTAAAATAAGTCTGAATCTCCAGGTGGAAGAGCCCTGCAACAATACTATTGATGCATAATCATTATTATTGCTCCCAGATGTTCCTAAAAGGATAATATAAATCGTTACTGTAATAACAGCATAATGAAAAAGTTAATTACTTGGACTTTATTACTATACATTGGTGAATTGTCGGTACTCATTCAGGCCCAAAACACCACTGGTGACCAGCCAGTCAAAATAGAAATTTATGATGGTCAAGTGGTCAATGGTATATTAGCTGAGATTTAAACAACTTACTGAATCTATGCCCTGAATCTATTCATTCAGTATATAGATACACCTTATGCATGTTTTCCAATAGTCCTTGATTGTAGAGTTAAAACAGGCATACTTTAAAACTGGTAGAATATCTAAGTTGACTTTCTGAGCCATAGAGTAATGCCCATGGTAGGAAGAACCAAATGAAAACTCCTGGAACTTGCAGACTTATAAAATAGTAACTCAGAAATAATAACACATTCATGGGGAAATTTCAGAGATTATTGTCAACATCAGAAACATAAAATGCAAGAATGGTAATACTTATGACATTCCCATTTAAGTCACATGATTGGCATATAAAGAAGTCGGATGATTTCGGGAGGTGAAATGATGATCACAAATATAATTAGACAGTGAACCTAACCACAGCTATTATTTCACAAATGTACTCTACTTTAGCAACACAATACAGCCCCTGGTACCCTATATGCAATACTGACTTAGCTTATACTTTTCTTTCTACTAATGTGTAAAGAACACCAAAAGTAATTTTACTTTTTCTGCGAAGACCAGGAATATACCTTTATAATTTTATCTTAAAACTAAAACAAATCTTCTGCCCTCCGCTATAACATAGTTAATAGAGATGCTGGTCATCTTGAAATTCCACATAATATTACATTTGTCCACTATTTTGATGACTGAATCTGACAAATAGAAAATATCAAGTACTTTGGATCTCTTAGCAAAATATGCAAACCAAAAACAGAAGAATGTTTATGAATGACAGTGGTAAAGCAAGCAGAAGTCCAAATAGTATATTCAGTTGTCTACTTTTCCTAAGATACTGCTGACTCACATATACTACCAATAGTTTAAATAGTCATAGACATGAAAAAAAAAAAAGGATTCAGAGATCAGTGACAGACTTAGTTAGATGGACCTCTCACAATGGACTCATAAAATGTAGGTATTTCTTGCCCAAATAGATGTTCAACCATGGAAGTTGTCAGTAGACCAGTGGACAAAATCATACAAGTTTCAGCCACTTTTTTACTTTGGCCATTTTAATACAAGGACAATGAGCCCATTTACAAAGAGCCCCTTGCATCAAGGATGGAAGATATTTTCAGTTCAAAACTTGGAGTTTCTCTTACAAATATGACTAATTATTTCTACTGCAGAGTGTCCAAGAAGAAACCACTCTTGAATGTCTGATAACATATTATTTTCCAGTATGTGGTAGAATTAGGCAGTGGTTAGTGGGTCAATTATACTGAGCCTTTTCCATTATGAAAGGTCAGAGATTCATCCTCACAGAAATAGACACATACATTTCAAGTACGGATTAACCTTTCTTACATAATGCTTTTGTCACCACCACTATTCACATGTATGTAAATGGTGCTGTTTTATAGCATATCAAGTATGATTAATCCCTGTGATAGTATTCAAATAGCATTGCTTCTCACCAAGTCATATTTTGAAAACAAAAAATATATAAATGGGCTCTTCTTCAAGGAATTACTGGGTTTTTTTATTTACTTGTTATTTATATAGATTTGTTTGTAACTTCTTTTCTCTCTCTCTTTATTATTTTATGCACAAATTATTGGAGATCAACTTCAAAATTTAATCTTTCAAACTGACAGATGAATCTAATGTTTCCCTCTGCTTTACTGAATTTTAAAGAGGCTTCTTTCTGACTCTCCATCTTCCTGACATCCATCCCCATTTTCTTAAGTTATATACTATCCAAAATTTGTAATTGTAAATCCCTTCTTTTCCCCTTTGGCACATAAATCTTTTTAAAAGCTCCTTGCCAGGTTTACAACTCAAAATGTGTTTCTGAAGATCCTGGGTGCCATCCCATTGAAATATAATCATCAAAGAAGATAAAACCCTTATCTCTCCATTTCCACAGGAGTTTGGGAGTCTAATTTAGTTAACACTCATTCAAACTATTGCAGTAGCATCCTGCTCCTTTCCACTCTTGTCCCTTTGAAATTCATCCTCCTCTCTTCCACCTAAATATTCTACTTAAGGTAAATTCAACCCCTTCTCTTCTACCTTCATATTCTCCTTAAGGAAGAAATATTACTATGTTGCTACCTCCCTACTCTGTTTAAAATTTCCTGATAATCTAAAGGCCATACCTTTTATCACAGAGACCACTATTCCAAGGAAAACTCAAAGCATAGTGTGGCATATTTCTAGGCCAGAATTTTACTCAAATACTTTTGGGAGCAATTTACATAGCAAGTACTTTCTGAAGTATCACTGTATTAGTAAGCAAATACATAGTGAGGCAGAATCTAAAATTCATGTGAAATTTTAAGTTAAATGATAAAATAACAATGTAGTATTATAGCAGTTTCTGTTGTTAAAATATGTTCCTGAGAATGATTAAGAAGCACTAATACTATTTAAAAAAATAAATAAAAAATTTAAAAAAGGAACAACAAAACAAAAGAAGCACTGATGGACAGAGTAAAGTCCCAGCTCTACCACACACACACACACACACACACACACACACACACACACACACATTTCACTGTGAAATACATACAGTTATAACCAAACTTCATCACCCAGAACATTGTCTCTTTAAGCTTACCTTTTATATATTTAAGCCCATCTTTCATAAATTATGCATTTTTGTCTCTGCAAACAGCATTTAATCACATAGTTTCATGATCCCATTACAAATGCTGATTCTTTCACTTAGATTGTTCTGCCTTTATATACCACTGAGGACTCTTCCCGACTCATTATCCATCCTTTAAGGTAACACGTATCTGTCATCTCCATGTTTCCTTGATTCACAGGAAAACTAATCTAGAATCCCTCTGCCTTGCCCAATACTATAACTCTACTTGCCATATTATTTTAAAATAACCTGCTTACGTTTTCTACCTATTTATACTATATGTTTTTGTATGTAAGAATCAAACCCTATTAATGTTATATTCAATTATTCTTAGCACCCACTAATTATTCTTAGCATCCACTAGCATACCTCACCATGGTTAATAATCAAAAATATTCCTACATAAACTATATTACCAAGCAGTGTATGAGATACTTAATTTCATATATTTGAACCTGAGCTTCAGAATATCATGCCCCTACTTTATTCACTGAGAATCCAAATCTCTCAACATTAATGATCTTACCTTAAGTCATACAACCTCCTCCACATGGATGAAAATAGGTTACTGGGGAGAGAAAAATACCTTAACAATTGCAATGGTTTCCCTACTTGACAAAGTCTAGATCTGTCACTGAGTTGTCTTGGTTGGCACATGAGCACCAATGACACTGCAATTGTGAAACATGCCCAAAGCATACTGGTACATGAGAAAACTAGTTGTCTTGTAGAGGAGTTTTCTCATCTACAAAACTATGGTGAGTAAATGGCTGTGATTAATGCTAATTTGTGTATGGAGTCTGATACTTTATCATTTATATACATAAATAATTACATTAAAACTTACTCCATATGGGGTTCAGGGTTTAGCTCAAGTGGCCCTAAGTTTGTTCCCCAGCACCAAAAGAAAATGTTACTCAATAAATATATTTGAAAGTTAGTTTATATATTAAAAACTTTCCAATTTATAGATCAACTTTTATCTTCATAAGTTACTCATTCTTAACCCTGCATTGATATACACTCACTACATAAACATATACAATAGATTTGCCATTATTAAAATTTCATGGAAAAGCAATTTAAAAACATGTCTTGAAAGGCCTCTTAGTGGAACAATACCAAAAAGCATTGAGAGACACGGCCTTAAATTACATAGTCCGGGGCTGAGGATTTAGCTCAGTGGTTACAGTGCCTGCCTTGCAAGCACAAGGCCTTGAGTTCTATCCTCAACACAAAAAAAAAAAAAAAAAAAAAAAAAAAAATTACATGGTCAGGAAATGCAGAAGTCAGAACTCAATTCTGTCATGTAGCTGCAAATTCAATATTTTAAAAAATTCCTCCCAGCTGGCTCTTGGCAATCAGAAATCTGATGGAAAAGTCATTCTATCACAAGAGCGTGTTGATTTTTCCACCTCAGCCTGGGGCTTCCAGTGCCCTCTTAATGGCCTATGATTCTCTGCTCAGCAAAAAACCATTTTCTCCCCAGATAGCCTAGAAAATGCTCTTCTCAAGACAAACACACTGCAAATCACAACAGACCTAAAGCTTGACTTAGAATTCTGTAATGCGCTTTCCTGCCATCTGCACCAAGCATGAGGTGATTTAAAAAACAGCTTAAACAAGGTAAATCTGTACTAAAAGGAAGATCACCTGTCGATGACCCAAATATACTCTTCTGGTTTAAATCGAGGCCTGGCAGACTGCCCCACTACTCAGGGATCACAAAATATTCACCACACAGGTGAACACAGTTGAATCCATCCTTAAAAAAGAAGGGAAAAAAACCACCTTTATCTCTTAGCTAGAGACCACCAGTGCCCGCCTATTCTCCTATACATCTTTCCCACTTCCAAAAAGCATGGTTTGCAAAAAGGGATGTCCTGATATCTTTATGAAGTGAAACTAACAATTCTCAGGCACTATTCAGTCATTCTAGCATAGCTTACACAAAACTATGGCATTTCAACATAGAATTATTCCTGTATATATTGAACCAAAAATTACTCAATAATGAGATGTCACCTGATTAACACAATGCGAAAGACTCATAAAACAGGAAACTGTAGTCTGTGGGCATTGTGGAAAGTTAAAAACTAACACCAGAGATTGAAAACCAGTGGCTCCAGGACAAAAGTTGGCACAGAGTATTTGACCACTCTGATCAAACGTTATGAAGTTACCAGTATGTTCTATTTATAATTACCTTAGCAAGCAGAGATTTGTAATGAGTCCTCTGAAACAGAGCCTGCAGGAAACCACATGGAGAAGGCACATTATTTTAAATTAAGCATGTCTATGTTTCCTGGAAGAAGGAAATAGACTTTGAAGAAGATAATTAAGAGTTGACTATACATAGCCTCTGCTGTAGCAGGATTAATTAGGAAAATAACTTACTACAAAGTGGTTTCCCCCCATATTCTTCTTCACAAGAACATAGCAGTGGTGGAAATACACATGTTTCAAGAACATTCACAGCATCCCTTAGTTTTAGCTTGTTTTAAATTTAATAGAAATTAGTTTGTTATTCTCCCAGGTACACAGGCTGCAGTGTGATTGAATAAGAGCCACTAATAACCAAATGGGCTAAAATCGTATAAAGCCATAATTGTAATAAAATTTAATAAGTGCTAAAAATACTATATATGCAAAGTTCAGACCAAAATGCAGCAAAGTATTAAATATTTGACAAAGCTTCAGAAATGTTCACAAATGAAGTTACATGTGAACTTCATCTTGAAAAACAAATACATAAAATTTTTCTAGATGAAGAAGACTACAAAGAATAATTCTGGTACAGGTTTATCAATAGAAAAGGTAAAAAATGCATTGATACAACCAGAAGAAAGATCAGTCTGTTACACCAAATATCTGACTGTAGATCACTCACCAAGGAGATAGTTTTAACTTTCCATTCATTAGGTTTCGAATGTGTACCATAACTCCTTTCAAAGAATATTATGTAGAAAAAAGTGAAAATGTATTAATTTTAGAATAGAAAAATCTGACACAAATTACCCCAGTCAGGTGACCAAGATCAATACATACAGTGATAATCTATGTTGAGAGTACGTACTCTGAATACAATGCATTGAAAATGGAACTTTACTTCTCTGATTTTCCTCCTCAAATTCCATAATCCTAGATTAATTATAAAACCACAAGGTAAATCTCACTTGAGGTATAGTTTATAAAATATCTGATCAATACTTCTCGGAACTGTCAATGTCATAAAAAAAAGTGTAAGAAATTGTGACAGCAAAGAAAAGCATAAGGAGATAATGAAAATTATTATAATTTAAATATAAATATAATTTAAATTAATATTCTGCACCAGAGATAATGACAAATAAATGTAATTTAATATTCTGTATCAGACCCTACAACAGAAAAAACAGTAAGAAAATCTCAATGTATATGAACTTCAATAGTAATACGTCAATATTTATCCATTAAACTAATATAGAATTACAGAGTCATTTGTTAGAAGTCCATGGATAACAAATACATCTAGTGTTTTGGAGGATGATTTCAAACTTAAATATTTTCTTCTCTTGTCTTCAACAATTTCCAATTTTTTGATGTTGAAACTTCTAAATAATTTCTTTCAAACTAGCATTTTTGCCTAGAGGTAGCATAAAATATTTTGGTAGATTGTAGCTCTGACTTCAAAGAAGATGCAAAAGAAAGTGTCACTATTCTAGAATTGTATCCCAGAAATTTATTCAACTCTTGGCATATTTTCCTTTAGGAAACAAAACAACTATTTATATTGAAATAGCATACATAAAAATGTAGAAAATATAGTCGCATAAATAGATTGTCATAATTAGCAACATGAAAACACCAGCCAGCCCAAAAGTTGAGAATATTAGTAGCATCACAGGCATCCTTAGCACACATTTTCCCACTTGGT
>PVJO010017136.1:0-40018 GCA_004026905.1 Hystrix cristata | reverse complement strand
GCAAGAGAACACAGCGCCCTGTAATACAGCTTTCTAAACTTTTAATTAATAGTATGTGGGCGTAACTATTCAACCTGTGTTTTCCTTGTTAATCTTGAAGCACCCCTTCTAACTTCCAGCCCCTGGCAGTGTCTATTTAATTGTCCCTTTCTCTGCTCTCTGAGCCTAGTTGTTTTGAACTGTATGAGGAGGGAGGGAGGAGTAGATGAAAGAGAAAGGAAGACAAGAGACCCACGTTTTCAGTTAGAGAGAAGGACAAATCACGGAAAACAAACGTGTGCAGGAATGATGAACCACTATGAGACAGAAGAAGGGACTGATAGAACCCAAGGTGGCTCAGACCGGAAGACTAAGTGTAGAGAGGGCCACATATCCCGCGGACTTTAGACAGGGTTGACTACGCCCTTCTTAAAGCACTACTCTGGGTCAGATAACCTAGACTTAAATTATGCCTCTGTGTAACAGAAGTTTCGCACCTAAGAACAAGCCCAACGCTGGAATGGCAGAGAAGAAAGGAGCAGGCCCTCGAGCAGACCCACAGGGTCCTCCTGGGTGCAGGGCGATGGCGATCCTGTGACCTCGGAGTCCTGGCCAGAAGCGAGAAGTGGGAACGGCCCGCCGGCTAGGAGGGAGGAAGGAGATTTTCAACAGGTGAGGGGAAGGAGAAACCGTTATACACTGACGGTGCCACAGGGCAGGGGCAGATCTGAAACGAGTCCTGTTGAAACCAGGACAAAAACCCAGGATAAAGCGTCAGGATAGTGCTCGCTTCGGCAGCACATACACTAAAATTGGAACGATACAGAGAAGATTAGCATGGCCCCTGCGCACGGATGACACACTAATTCATGAGGCATTCCATATTTTCAGACATTTATAGGTAAATGGATGCACCTTGAGAACATACTCTTAAGTGAAATAAATCAGACACTCATGAGTACACACTGAATTGTTTCTCTGATATGAGAAACCGTAAGTGTAAACAAGGACAAAGAGGTATAATAGATATCATGCCAAAAAAATTATAGTATTCAAAAGAGAGGAGAACTAGATAGGGAGAAAGGGAAAAACAAAAGAAAGGAGAAAGGGAAAAAATGGAAAAACATAAATAAACCTCCTGTAGATAGAGAAGGGTGGGGGAATGGAAGGGAGGGGTGGGGAAGAGGGGGAAAACCAAGATACATCATGTACAGGTACAAAATAGCCATGGTGGATGTGATCATTATGTATACAATGTACCAATACACATTCTTGGTTAAAAAAAAAAAAACAAAACAAAACAAAAAAAAAACAAAACAAACCAAAAAAGTCAGGATAAAACGTCACCTAGATATCTGGCTTGGCAAATGTTCCCTGCCTACAAGATGCCTCTGTGTGTGTGTGTTACTGGGGAGCTGAGGATGGGAGGGTGGCAAGCAAGCAGGGTGGGGAAACCGTGACTCTAACACACAAGGCTTGAAACACTATACATTTACATACAAGGCTTTCAAGATCACTGGCAGGGAACCAGGAGGCAAGACGGCTCCCACAAGGACTGTGCAAGTTAATTAACCCTCACCACGCGCTCTGTGCAGGGAGAGCTGAGGTACCACACTGGAGGGCAGCTTCCTGCTCAGCACACCGCCTCCCTGCCAAAGAACACGGCTCCCAAGAAATGCGTGGTCCCTACTCCCTCTCTCCGCGCCTCCCTGTGTGGGAAAAGGGTCTCAGCAAGTCAGCCGGGTCGCCTCCTGGGTTCTAGGCAGGGGTGTGCCGAAATAACCCCGAGAAAAAATAACTTCTTCCTTTCTGTCTGGGGTAACCTGGCCTCAGCCAGAGGCAGCGGCATCTCTCCAGCCTGCAGGCGAGAGGTCACATGTCTCCTTGTGGGTGGGCGGTGGCGGTGGTCAGATCCTCGCGGCTCCTGGTCGGCAAAGACTGGCAAAAGGCAGACGCCAAAACAGGGAGAGCAGCCCTCTCGCTCCGGGCACGCAGTAGACACAGAAGCTTGAACACCGTGTGGCTTCTCTTACCTGAGAAACCCTCAATATAAGTAATTTTCAGAGCAAAACAAAAGAGATGCTAGGAACAGGAAGGCAGACTTTGCAAAGATGGGAAGGAAGCCCAGGGCCGGGGGAGAGGGGAGGGCCGGTGAGGGGAGTGGCAGCAAAAACGATGAAGATGTGCTATGTACATGTACTAATTCCACCAAGATGAACACGGCTGTCACACATCGCAAACATACACCCATAAAAAACTGTGCATTCTGAATGCCTGTTTTGCATGTGAAGAAAATGAGGGTCACATGGCGAAGTGGCCAAGTTACCAAGGGCCAGAGAAGGGAGCAGAACGCAGGCCTTGACTCTGGGTTGCCCTTAGAGTCATGCATAGTGTCGCTGTGTCTTCCCAAGCTGCCCGGAGAGTGCGACCCACAATGCCGTGCGTCTGCACTCACCCCGTCCAGCGTGAACTGTGGACCCGCCGTGCTGCCAGGGCCGCAGAGCAAGGGCCGCGCCATTCCCAGGCTCCCTGACCACTCCCGGGAAAGGAGCACAAGCAGGCTTTGTGCTTGGGCTGATGCAAGCAGGGATTCGGGCTCAGCACCGCTCCCTGCCGTCCTCCTTAGGCAGCTGCAGTCCGAGAGAAGGGAACTGTCCTGCGGGGTTTCCAGGGTCCCCTAAAGTCAGTCTCCCTGCCCCCGGAGGCGGCTGGCCATCGCAGGCCCTCTGAGCCTCTCTCGCACACCTAGGTGCACCCTGCGGACACACGATGAGAGTACAGATGAACCAAAGGAAAGCGTAAGGTTTGTAGAAAATTCTGCAAACCCGTAAAATTGCCAATTGGGTTTTCAAGATGGATGGTTCCTTCCTAATTAGATTCTGCTACCTTGTGTAAAACTCTCCCCCCATAAAGCAAAGTGTTCTTCATCAGTCAGGTTTACAAGTCATGCCCACGCTGCACGCGGCGCACAAACAGCCCTCACCTTCCCGTCTGCTTCTGCTTCACACGATAATTTGCCCTTGAAATACATGAATCTGATTGAGCTGGTGCCACTCCGAGAGTCCTCGCCAAGAACTTATCCTCAGACGATGAGCAAGGCACAAGGCACAGATCCGAAGGCTCCTGGAGCACCTTTTGCCAGCTGGTAGCTTTTGGAAGAACAGGCCAGAGCAGCATGTCTCAAAGTGTGGCCCACGGCCCGCCTGTATCAGAAACGCCTGGGCCCTGCCAAACTGCCCACTCCTGGGCTTCCTCCCTGACACAGTCGGCTCTAGATTCCCACGGGGAGGGTCCTAGGAATCCCCCTTTTACTTTTAAAGTCTTCCGGTAATTCAAAGCAAGCCGACATTCCAAAGCCAGGCAGCAGAGGGCTTGCATGAGGTCTCTGAGAAGCCGTGGACGGCAAGGGCCACCCGCCACATAGGCAACGCCGCTCCCGCTGGAGGCACGGCCAAGGCGGTGACACATCCCCACTCTGAGATGTTCTTCTGTCCCCTGACTTGCACACCACAGAACACAGATTCACAGAGGTCTGGGGCCGTTCTGCTAGCTGGGCCGCCGGTCAGGCTGAAAGACACACTCTGTCCCGGTCTGGTCACCCTCCCGGAGCCCAGGGAAACCGCACCACACAGAAAGGGCCTGCGTGGGGGCCAAGGAGGGGACAAGTGAAGTGGTCCTGCGCGCCCCAGAAACTACGTGTGGCACTATTCAAACAGACAAGCCGAGACCAGCCGGCTAGGTGAGGCACTGGCTCCACGGAGGGCCGGGGGTGCTGCCGACCTCGTCCAGGCCAAGCAGGGCTCCGACGGCGCAGTGGACGGGGAGGCATCCCTGGGCTCCTGAGCTGCAGAAGGTGCACTGAGCCGGGATGACACCTGATCCAGAACGTACTTTATTTCTGCAGCTAGGGAGCTCAGAGCGTTCCCCAGACACAATGTAATTTATCTTTATTCTGATACTTTAAAAATGCAGACTTCAACTCCCACCCAAGACTAAGAAAATTGGGCCCTTGTGGTGGGAGCCCGGCAGCCCCAAATGAATCTGCTGCAAGGTCCGAATCTGCTGCTGCTCTAGACAGCATCCTTCTATGTCCCCAGAGAGTTAGAGCTTTTTTTTTTTTTTTTCCCAAAAAGAAGGTAAATGCACAGAATGCTTTCCATGGCAAAGAAACTGTGAGAGCTGCAAGTCCTCCCTGCTGTCCAAACCATCTCTAGCCCTCAGGCGAGGATGCAGAGTTCTCTGAATTTCTGCCCCGAGAAGGCAGGCGATCGTGGCATGGTCACAGCGGGGCCCCACACTCAGAGAGAAGCTGGGGCACGGAGGGAACAGCTCTCACTGGAAGGACAGCACAGGCACCGTGCTTTAGCCCCGGGTCCTCGCATTTGACTTTGTCCTCCATCTTGCACCATGCGCAGGGCTGTGGCTGCCTCCCAGGGGACAGCGTCCGTCCCACGCTGAACCAGGATTCGGAGCCCAAATCTGATATCCTCAACCTCTGTCCAAAGGACGTGGGTGGGAGACCGGTGCGCCCAGACTCCCAGCCTGCACGTCTCAAGTCCACACACAACGCACCTGGATGCCTTGTTAAAACGTAGTCACGGGGCTGGGTGAGGCCTGACATTCTGCACTCCTGGGACACTTCCAGGTCCGATACACACTTTTTAAAAATGCACGGCGGCGAGGTGAGAAAGGCCTTGGTTATTTCTGATAAGAACAGGTCTCGGCCATCTGCTGGGAAGATGGTTCCCAAGCCCACGCCCCGTCAGGGCATCTGCCTCCCTCCTGGGACCTCACGCACTGCAGCAACCCCGACCGAGGCCTGAGGCCACGGCCAGCCCTGGGAGCCAGGGACAGGCATGAGCACTTCCTCTAACCTAGGTGAGGAGTCATCTTTGCCGGGTTCTGCGGGCAGAAGAAACAGGGTGTGCAGCCTGCCAAAGGGCAGGAGCAGAGGCCTAAGCTCAGCCTGTGGGACGCTAGCTCTGGCTCTGATCGCAGATCCCGGTGCCCAGCTCGGGCTGGACACAGCCGTGTGACCTGCAGTCTCCTCTCCGCGGCCCTGGACAGGCACTCATTTCTGATGGAGCCGAAACGTCTATACTTCTGAACAGCAAGACTGCGGCACAGCCTGGTGGGTGCGGCAGGTTCCCAGGCCCCCCACACGCTCTGCCCCAGGCCAGTGTCAGTGCCTTCCCTACTTCCTTTCCCAAGTGTGGGCACGCTCAGACCTCACTCACATTCTGAAAGAGGCCATCTGCAAAGGACTTCATCCACACACTCAATGGCTAATAAGTGTTCTATGTTCCAATAGGGATTTCCTTTTTACTTATTTATTTTTTTGGTGGGTGGGGATTGAACTTGGGGCCTTCCTACCACTGAGCTAAATCCCCAACCTCAAAAGGGATTTCCAGTTTCTTGCTTGAGTTCTGAACTGCAAGTGGCCTTAGAGATCTTCTGTCCCAAGAGCAAGGTGTGACCGACATTTTAAAGATAGAATAAAAGAGAAGCTAAAAGAAAATATCAGAGTAAGTCATGTGTAATAAGGGCAACACTTAGCAAATAGCATTTCATGAAACTTTTTAGATAGACACAAACACACACATACACGTGCTAGACGGTCAGATGTATATGGAATATGCTTCCTCCAGTGAGTCACAAACACCAGGTCTGAAAAAGACTAAGTCCCATTCACTCGTGTGACCAACAAAGAAACTGAGGCACAGTGAGGCGAAGCAAGTTTTCTGAGGTCACACGGCTGCTGAGTGGCTGCCCAGCTGAGAACTCCAGGTCCGTCTGTCTGTCTCCTCCTCCTCTGGGGCTCTGCCCTCCCCCACCAGCAACTCCCTGCTTCTGTGCCCAGACAGCACCCTGGAATGAGACCGGCAGAGACCTCAGCTGAGCCTGCAGCCAGGAGCCGGCTGATCAGATGACTTGGGGCTGGCAGGGTGTCGACTGGGAGACTGGGAACAGGCATACAGGGCCGGACGCTTTGTGCTGCACAAGGCCCAAGAGCGGCCTCGACTTCCATCTCAAGAACTTTTAAAGCCATTACTAAATGAGGGCAAAAGCTCTCGAGGCGCCCTCAGGCGGAAGCTGGGCCAAGAGGCTTTCCGGCGCACCTCGACATGGCGTCCCCGCAGGAGAGCGCCAGATAGCAGGCCCCACAGACCAGATTCCAGCTGTGGGCGGGTAGGTGACTCCTCCGGGAGTTGACGGGGCAGTGAGGTCTGGGGGGAGGCAGAATCAGCAACTCATCCAGCTTCCTCACCTTACAGACGGAAACCGAGGCTCAGAGAGGCCGAGACTCGAGCGGGGTCACTGTCCAAGGCTCAAACCCACATCTCCCGACTCCCAGCCCCCACCGCACGAAGCGCAGAGTCTGCAGCTCCCGGGCGTTTCCCTGCGCTGTCCTTCCTGCTGGCCCCACACCACACTTCTGCACCCTGCTATCTGGAAGATAAAGGGAGCTTTAAACATCGCCTCTCCGTGTCAACTCGAACTCTCTGCTTCCGCTAGATTAATCTCCCAGGACTGACAAAGACGCTTAGTGAAGACACCGTTCTGACAGTCACTGATCGCTGGTATGTGAGCGCCGTTCCCTACGCCCACAGGCATGATCTCACATACTGCTGAGACAGACGGTATTGCACACAAAGAAACGGAGACTCGGGAACCTGAAGTAGTAAGATGCAGCCAGAGAGCAGCAGAACCAAGGCCCGAACGCAGGCCTGCCTGATCCCAAGGCTCACAGCTGCAGCCGCACTCTAGGGTTCCTCTCACGCTCCCCTTCTCCCAGCCCTGATGCTTCTCTGAACGCTCTGACCCTCTTCCAGCACAGCGGGATCCCCAGCACTACCGTCCTTAGCTCCCCCACAACGTAGTCCTCAGGTTCCTTTGTCCCAGACACACATCTACCTGCAGCAAGTTGTTTTTAGAGTTGCTGTGGGCGGGCACAGGATGTAAAGGAACCGGGCTCAGAGTAATGTGCTGAGAATCCACCCAGCAAGGCTCAGGGTAACCTTCTCCTTTTCCGGGGCCAGCAGCCTCCTCTCAGATGGCCTCAGCGTGGACTCTGAGTCACAGCTGCCCAGGGGCGGCTTTGCTGGAGGCGTCCGCAGTGGTGTAGCGTGGACTCCCCAGGCTTCCTGTGGTGCGGTGATGGCGAACCTTTTAGAGCTTTCGATGATACCAACCGTCCGCTGTGGCACGTGTGCTGTAGGTTCGCCACCACTGCACAGCGTACGCACCAATCTCCATGCTGGGCACCAGTATACGGCACGGCGTGGAGTGCTGGCCTCCAGTGGGTTCCCCAGCTCTACCTACCCAGCCCTGGGTTTGGGGCTCCCCTCTGGTTTGGAGCCACCCCTCCTTACACACGCGTCCATGGTCCTAAACAGCAAACTGAGTGCAGCAGAACCAGTGCAGCTGTGACCACATGGTAGTCCCCACAAGGCAACAGGGGTTGGTGGGGCTTCCTCCGATCTTGGAGTGCAGCCACTTGCGCTGACATTGCTCAGGTTCTGCAGCGGCTCACCGTGGAGAGGCTGTGGAGACCGCAGGTGAGACCACAGCAAGAGATGGCAGCTAGGAGGGGCACACGCACTGGGGCTCTGGGCACAGTGAGAGCCCGTCTGGAGTTGGGGCTTCCTGCCCAGAGGTCGTGATCACCAGGCCGGCCCGGCCACTTAGAATGTGTACTCCAGGGCTGCTCCTAGACTTTCTGTACCTTGATTTCGTTATCTGTAAATATGGGCAAGAGTACACGGTCCCACCCCCCAGGCTGCTGTGAGACCAGAGAAGCTAGCGTATACACAGCATCTGGGACAGCGCCTACCACACTGCGAGCACTTACTGCACATGACCGAGGTTTCCAAGCGGACAGAGCATGACCCCATTGGGCAGACGGTGTGCGAAAGCGTCACACGATGTTTTGGGGGAAACCTAGGAGGAACTGTTTCCGGTTCCCACACACAGGCGCAGAGAGCCGCTGAGACAGGGTACCCACCTTTTTAGGGCGCATTCTAGTTCATTCTTCTCCTCGTGGGCTTCTTGGAGCTGGGAGAAGATCCTAGTGAGGAAATCTTCAAAGTTGGGCAGCAGGTGAGGTTCGTCCTTCTTCAGCTGCAGCCAGAGTTGCTTGACATCGCTTTCACTGGGGGAGAAGGAGGGTGTCACTGTGGGAGCGGAGACTGAGGTCCGCCGGAAGTGAACGGCCAGAAACAGCACCGTGGCATTCACTATAAGCACAACAGTGGCTGTCGTTCATCGAGTGCTTTGCCGTATGCGAGCTGCTTTATGCCCCTCAGTAAGCTGAGCCGGTCAGCCCTGCCACAGATGAGGACGCAGGGTGCGGTCATTTGGATTGGTGGAGTCGGGTCACGCCCGGGCGCCGACTCCCATGTCGGCCTGCTAACCCACCCTGCCCCGGTTTTTGTTCTCCGTACTCCTCCAGGGGGGCTGGAGGTGCTCAGCACACACAGCAAGGTACCCCCAGGGTCTCGAAACAAGCATCTCAGACCCCAGGACGAGGAGAGGAGGCTGGGAGCCAGGGCGGGCGAGGACAAAGGCCGCACGGCCAGAGCCGTCACCCAAGGAAGGATGGTCCTCGCCGCTGAGAGGCAGACATGGCATCGGGTGGACAGCTGAATGCAGCTGTGGCTGTGCGCCGAGGAAGAGCGTATGTGTCCCGCTGGGTCTGCTGGTACCGGGAATGACAGGCAGGAGCAAGGAAGAGAAGGGGCAAGTCTGAATGACGGGCTCACAGAGAGGGAGACAGGCAGGAGCTGGGAGGCTTGGAAGCGGGCAGAGACAAGACACAGAGTGGCAGCCCAGAAGCATCCCCCAGGAACGGGCATGGACGCAGCCTGCAGAGCGGCAGAGATCCCCGCGGACCATGGAGGGACTGAGATCTGCGCTCCCTTCCCCATTGGAATCTATGCCAGTGATCAAAATGAGTCACACATAAACCTGATTTGTCCCCCACTGAATCCTAAAACAGATATGATCTGAGACTAGCTATGACCTGGGCCCCTCAAGATAGAGTAAAATGCTTCTGGCTTATGTCATAAGCACTATATTTCAAAAACATTCCTTGGAAGTAATATTTGATAGGGCCATTTATCAGTACTCCTGGGCATAGATATTACTCTCTGTACTCAGCAGAAAAGAGGCCCCCTGAAAAATGAATCTAGCTGTGGTTACTATCTGATCACCTGATGCCTTCTCTCCCTCCTCTTGTCTCCTGCCCTTGCTCCTTTGGTCCCACCCTTTCTTGTTGCCAGCCTACCCAAACATCCACCAGTCATTGAGACCACCTGTCAGTCCATCCATCCCTCTGTCCATCATCTGTTAAAATGCTGTTACTGTACTGAATGAGGTTAGGGAATGTGAGAGAAGAGACTGGGAAATCAACCTGTTTCCCAGAGTGAATTCCATTTTCCCACACAAATCATGACGTGGGCATCTTCTACAGAGCGGGTTGTGCCGTGTAATTGGCACAAAGGGCTCGGAGATTAAAGGCCCCAGAGAGATTCCCTAATGCCCTCCTCTCCCTATGGAAGTTGCTACCTACTGTGGTCTGGATGCTTAGACCCCACCCCAACTCATATGTTGAAACTCTGGCCCACAAGTTGAGGGTGCGAAGAAGTGGGAGGTGATCAAGTTGTGAAGGCCGAGCCCTCACAAGTACAATTAGCACCCTTGTAAAACAGGCCCAAGTTCACTTTTCCCACCTTAAGAACACACAGAGGAAGACAACTGTTTGTGAGCCAGAAGAGGGACCTCACCAGATGCCAGAGCTGCCGACTTCCTGGCTTCCAGCACCGTGAGAAACCAACTTCCGCCCGGTCTACAGGCATTCACTGCAGCAGCCCAAATGCATTGGGACACTCCCTCGGGACGTGTGTGCCCTGTGAACTGAGGCCCCCCTGGCTAGGCTGGGTCATCTGGCTACATCTGCCACATCTAGCCACATCGCCTCATCCCAAGGGCCAAGTGCTTCAGCTTCTGATGAAAAATAAGCCACAGCCCACTAACCTGACAAATCACTCAGTCCATTAGACGCCGAGAAGGGGTGGGACACACCAGGGCCATCTCTCTTGGAAGGATGCAGGCACGTAGGCTACAAAGGACCCTGAGAAGCCAATCCACCCGTCTCGCTTCTTCAGAACAACACGCGAACCTCTCAATCCTACACAGCCTGATCACTCGTCCTTATCGGGGGTCCCCGGTCAGGACTGGCTCCCTCATAGGACAGCGTGAGCCCGTGTCAGTGAGAGCGAGATTTCCAGCGACCATCTTCTGTAATCAGCTCTTAGAGACTGCTCTAAAAACCTCCTCCAAAGCCTTCACTTTCTGGACGTCCCGCGTTGGCTTGGTTCCTAGCAAGCCTTTGACACGGGTCCTCAGAGCCACGGCTGGTGTCCCTGCCAGGAAGCTGGCCGCCCTGAGAGGGGCTGAGGGGCGAGGCTTCTCGTCCACGGCTGTGCTTGGCTCACCCGCTGCACTGCCCTCTCCTCTCCCTTCCGCACGGGAGCTTCGCTGGCCCTGGCGGCGGCCACCGTGCTCTGGCCTCTTGTCCCAGCTGGAGATGCGTCAGGTGCCGGCTAAGGAGCTTCCCCGCCAACTCCACCTGTGTCCCTGGCGCAGCCCACCCCAACCCCTCCTGGGCCAGCAGAGCCGCTGCTCCGCCGCAGGTGCGGGCGACGAGCTCATACGCCTGCCCCCCAGGGCCTCCCCAGGCTCCCCCAGGTCTTGGCCCGGCCCCTTCTTGCCTGGCCACGCTTTTCTACCAGACCATTTGCTGGCAAATACACACGGCTTTGCCTGCATATTGTGCGCGGGCTCCTGCTGTGTGGCTCCCTCTTTATCATTTCCCACCACGGTCCTCTTTCCAAGCGCAGGAAACATCAGCTCCAATCGTGAGGTTATTCCCGGCCGGCATGAAGCCTCGGACCCGAGCCAGACCCCGAGACCAAACGCAACCAGAAAGAGGCAATGGGCAAAGGGTCGCTCGGTGCTGCACACTGTTCAACTTTGTCTCGTTTCTACCAGCAGGAACGTCACATTTTACTATTTTATTTTCTTACGTACTTTAAATGCCAGGGCTTAGCCCATGTGCCTCTGCACTCCAACGCTTTTTGGAAAAAAACAGAAGTATCCCGCTTTATTTGAAGTTCAGCCATCTAAAACGTTCAGCTGAGCCACTGAGGATCCAAGCAGCGGGCTGGGAGAACTGGTTAGTTTCCCACCTGCTCTTCCCGAGCGAGTTCGGTTTGCACAGACACGCGCTTGTGCGAGGCCTCTGCCCGAGGCGCTCGGCCAGGCACAGCCAGGTGGGAGCCGGGATGCACCGCGCATGCAGCCCAGAGGCCAGGGCCGGCTCTGCCGCAGGCATGAGAGCTGCTGAGCCCACGGTGCCAGGAACCCTGAGGCGGGCACGGCCCCCGGGGTGGGGGAGGCCTGGGGCGAGGGAGCCCCAGGTCTGTGATGATAATGCATAGCAGCAAGTGAGGAGACTGGAGGGGATGGGAGAGAAGCAGAAGGAAAAGCCGAGCTGCGGAGACAGACACACAACGGGTCCCACAAAGGGCAGGCTGCGGGAGGCATGGGCCTCCCCAGCACCAAGCGTGGAGCCGGCACCGCGGCCTGGAGAGCGTGAACGGTTCACAGGCAGCAAGCAGGCTCCTCCCAGGCTGGACCCGCCCCCACGTCCCATCACCACTTACTCCTCCAACACCTTCTGGGCTCCGAGTTTGTCCATCAGCATCTGGAACTGGGCTTCCTCATCCTGGTCCGCGTTTCCCAGGTCCAAGTCCCCTCTGGACTGGTACACCTTCTCCTCCCGGAGCTGGGCCGCCTGCGCGCCTGCATCCTCCTGACCCGGCTCACTCTGGCTGAAGAAGAAGTGGCCTGGGATGCAGAGCACACAGATGTGAATTACACAGGAAGAGTTTAGCTTTCATGATGGGTGGGAACCATCTGCAGTTCATCATGGGAAGCAGAAGGGATGCCCCCTATGCAGGCTGAAGGACACCATGTCCCGGATCTCCCCGGCAGAGACCGTGAGGCTCCCTGCAGTCCTGACTTAGGACGCCAACTTCCTCTCTACCCGTGAAGACCCGTCCTCTATCATCTCCAGCAGCCTGGCCACCGGTGCTCCAGGCCATCATTCTTGGCCCCTGCCCAGCATCCTGCTACTTCACAGGCGTGACTCACTTTGTCCACGCTTACGCTGCCTGGTGTCCAACCCCTGAAGGCCAGGAGAGGCATCCAAGACTTCTGCTAAAGCCATGTGGATCTCTGCTCTGCCTCTTCCCGGTTGCACTGAGAACAAATGCTTTATTCGAAATTTCTAAAAATTCCTTCCGTAGCTGGTTATGCCTCAACTCTGAAGACTTGGCCAGGTTCAGCTTGGACAGAGCCTTTCAATCACCCCACTTCTTTGTCTATCAAGGCAGGAAAGCTGGGGCCGGGATCACATCGCTGCTCACTGCTCCCCATGCCTGCCAAGCCCCAGCGGCTCTTCTTCTGGCATTCCTGGGTGGGAGGGCCTCGCAGTGACGGGGCGGCACCGAGGGGAGCAGAGGCAGGAGCAGAGGAGGGAGCCGGCCCAGAGGCCTCCGTGTGGAAAGAGGCCTGAGTGGGAGGAGGGCAAGAAGGCTTGCAGGATGTGGTCCGCAGCCTGGAGGGGCCGGGATCGCAGCTCATACAGCTTCAGGTAGCCCATGGCCAGGCCCCACACCTGTCAGCACTTACTAAATCCAGCAGTGAACTCCTCTGGGGTCAGGAAACCATTGCCATCGGCATCCAGGGCATCGAACACATCCTCCAGGTCCTGCAGGCTGAGGGGCAGCTCCTCATGGAGCCTCTGGAAGCAAGCAGAGTCACTGGGTAAGGCCCCTCGGTCCGGGGCTGGCCCGGGGTTCGGTACCTTCTGCCAAAAGACACCTAAAGCTGGGCGCAGGCCTGCAAAAGCCAGAGGGGTGAGCTGCATGCACAGGGCTCTACTGTCGCCTCCTCCCTTCCGCGCGAGGACAGATCCGACTGATGGACCAGACAATCCACTGGGTGGTTTATAAGTAAATATGCGAATGTGTACGCATGTATGTAGGTGTGTTTGTGTGTATCTACCCATGCATCAGGACGACCCTTTGAGGCAGGCACCACTACCCCCACGTTACAGGCGAAGTCTGCAGCTACGCCTGCCCCAAGGTCGCGCAGCAGGGCGACAGAGCCAGGACGCAAACGCGGGTCTCACTCCACGGCTGGCTCTCAGCACGTGTAAAAGACCGAGACTGAAGCTGAACGGGGCGGGTACTGCGGGAAAGCACCTACACGGCACCTACGTGTTGAACAGTGACAGGAGTTACCATGTAAACACAGTGCCTGCCACTCGGAAAGCACGGTAAAAGGTAGTGCTTTTCTCTGATTGGGAGGGAGAGAGAGGTAAGAGAGGGCCACTGAGTCACTAAGGCACTCAGTGGTGAGAGCCAGAGCCCAGCTACCCTGCCCCGCGAGGCTGCCTCTCCTCTGCCGTCCCTGCCCTGGCAAGTGGCATCACTCGCTCCCCGACGCCTTCCCCAGAGAGGCCCTGCGCTGCGTCCTCCAAGCGCCCCAATTCCTCACCCCGTTTGGGACCCACTCCTGTCCCTTGCTGGCTGGTCGCCGATTCCTGGTAAGTTAACTGCCAGTGGCTTTAGAACATCAACCCCCCCAAGATGGCTCTGAAGGGGGCTGGGCGAGATGGCACACAAGGTCATAAATCAGCATGACCCTCACGGACAGGGAGGGGCAGGGACCCACAGACGGTACAGGGCCAAGGGGCTGAACTGTCGCCCCACCCTGGCCTCTACCTGACGGGCAGGCCAAGGCTAACGTGCGCCTCTGCCCCAGGTGCCCTCTTCTACCACCTGAGCCATCACAGAGCCCAGAATGCCACTTGCAGGAATGCCCGGCTTGACCCTGAGCCATCTTCCAGCCGGGGAGCTGGAGTTTAACCTGGCAGGCTCCCACACTGAGGGAGCAGTACAGAGTGGGGAGGGAGGCTGGAGGGACCGAATTAAACACAAATGGAAGGAGAGTGAGCATGCACCAGGGTCTTAGACGCGCATCTGCTGGGCATTGCTGGCTTATCAACACCCACAAGCCAGCTGTCTCGAGGGCCGCAGGAAGGACCTGGGCAGCGAGCCATCAGTTTTGCAGCAGGAAGTTGACCGGAAGCTCCCTGGAAGCAAGGGCATCGCCCCGAGGTGGGATAAAGCCCAAGCCCCCCACAGCCGCACTCTGCCCCTCTCCTCACGCTCGGCCTCAGACTGCTGGACCTGACGGGAAGTGTGCTGCCTCAGGTTGGAGCTGGAGCTGGGACTGGGCAGCAAGGAGATTCCACCCCGCACGTGGGGGCCTTCTCTCTGGCCAGCACAAAGCGGGGAAAGCTGCTGCGTATCTCACCACAGCCATGTTCGGAATCTAACCTCTCTGACAGCGAAGGTGGGCAGAGCTATGTCGTGTCCTCCCCGTAATTCTCTCTCTTGTCCTGCAGCTCGGTGCCCACCACCTTTTTTCCCAGCTGTACTACACCAGATTCTTCCACCATTTTCTGTTGACTCTACTTGAAAAGTCTTTTAGCTTTAATAAGCATAATTATCTCTTATTTATCTTTCTTCTCAGGGCATGCAGAGCCACGGAAAATCAATTTACTCCACTCTGGGCCCCTGGGCCCCTGGCGCTGTCTACATTTTTAACTGAGATAAGTCGGGTAGAGAGGAACAAGATTATTTATTCCGCTGTGCCGGAGAGCTCCAAGATTTCCTGCCATGGCAATGTGGAGCAGAGTAGGGAAAAAGAGCCAGCTTCCCACCTAGGGCACGAGGAGTGGTCTGCGGGCCCCCAGGTGCTCACCCTCCAATCCCCTCACTCCCACCCTTGTCCCTCACTCCCGCCCGTCACCACCAAGCTCCCTCCTGCCAGCCGCCCAGGAGCAAGCCCCTGCTTCGCTCTTGGCCTTGGCACACATGCGGGCAGCCGGCAGGGGAAGAAGAGACACAGGAGGAAGGCGTGTGTCCGCCTCGCCTCCCATCCTCACGGCCTTCTCCACTCGAAGCCTCTGCTCACTTCCTCAGTAAGGCGTCTGCAGCTCCACAGGGCAGGCAGCGCAGTGCGGGGCACTCGGGCTCCCTGAGTCGCCCACCTTTCCGTCCCTCCTTCAGTCTCTGCTGTTATTACTCACCATCCTGCCCCCAGGGTCAGTACCGTGCTGGCAAAACTGAGTATTTAGGTATTTACTGACTGAATAAACAAATCAAGTGGGTGACTACGAGTAAAGGCGGGGGAGCTACAGCTCAATCTGGGGAGGCAGATCTGGACCACAGGCGCTCCCTGCCCTGCGCCCAGCACCTGCCAACCTCAGCAAGGCCTCACAAACCCGAAGGGTGGGAGCTGGAGCCGATGCAATGCTGCTGCCGTGGTGCTGGGGGCCAAGCTCTCGAGCCACAGTGAGTGATGTCTCCAGTCGCCTTCCGGCCAGACTCCCGCACCGCCCTGGTCACAGGCCCAGGAGCCGGCCACGCGAAGGTTAAAGCCTGAGGCCCTGTAGCCTGCAACATGCTTGAGTGGACCTTCCTTTAAAGGCGAAACCAGGGAGACGCGTCTTCACGGCTAGAGCTAATTTCTGCCTCCTGCGGGCGCATCCGCAGCTCAGCCGTGGCGAATGTCTTTGGGAAAGGAGTGGGGTTCTGGGGGGCACAGTCACCCCCGTCTGCTTCGTGCCTTGACATGCTTGGGTGGGGCTGATCACTTGACGCTGACCAACGGTCCTCACCCTCCGGACTTCCGGCATCTGGCGGGCAGTGGAGGGAGAGGAAGGCAAGGCCGGAGCGTCCTGCGCCCTCATCAACCCTCGCTCCGTCTGCTTTCTGGGGAGAGCTCCTCCCTCTCCTAACATGTCAGTCAAAAACATCTCCAGACACTCCGAAATGTCCTCCGGGGCAAAGTCCCTGCCACTCGCGCAGCCTGGACACAGCAAGAGAAGAAGCTGCGGATGGCACGTGGAGGGCCCTCTCCGGCAGAAACGCCCCCTCTCACCCTGAGGCAGGACAGACACCTTCCACCTAAAATCACAGCGGGCGGTGAGGCCACCGTGGAGAACGGGATGATGGCTTCTCAAAAACTGAGAAATAGAAAAACTCCAGGAACTCCACAGCTGGGTGTGGATCTAAAAGCAGCACAAGCAGGAACTCAAACAGAATTTGGGCACCCATGTAAGCAGCATGTTTCACAAATAGCCAAGGGGTGGCGCCACCCAAGGGTCCATCAACACACACACCAGAATATTTGGCCTTAGCGAGGAAGGAAATTCCGACACGCGACAACACAGCTGAGCGCTGGGCACTATGCCGCGTGAAGTAAGCCTGACACAGAAGATCCACAGTGAGCAGCGCTCGGCGTCCTCGGATTCCCAGAGGCAGAGGTAGGTGGCGGCTGCCAAGGCTGCAGCGAGGGATGAAGGGAAACTTACCGCTCTGTGAGATGCAAAGAGCTCCTGAGATGGACGGTGGCGATGGCTGCACAACAAATGAATGTGCGTAATTCCACTGACCGGGTAAAAAAAGGCTGCGATGGTAGGTTTTGTGTAATGTATATTTCATCACAGTTTTCAAAAATCACAGCGTGGACCCCCCGCACCCGGGACTAGGCCGAGACACGCGGCACCTGAGCCGTGTGACGGAGACACTTCCGGGCCCGGGTGTCGGGCTCACTGCTCTCGTGCCACAGCTCATCGGTCCTCCTCTGACGCCGAGAGGTGGCAGTTATTAACTGGGAACCCAGCCCGAGGGGTTGGGAGACGCACACGGCGCCTGCCACGAGCAAGCTGCAGCTCTGAGACAGAACCCGAGACGGCGGACCACAGACATCTTCCAGGACTTCTTGCTACCCTCGACCAGGGGTCGGCTGGCTCCTCTGTGAAGGGCCGGCCTGCACGCCTGCCTGTGCACACGCTCACTTGGTCACCAGCGCTCCCGCCTGTCACGTCAGGGTACCAGAGGCGGCATGTACACGGACCAGCACAGCTACCTCCCAACAAAGCTTTACTTACAGAAATAGCTCATGGGGGCCGGGATTCAGCTCCGTGGCTACAGTGCCTGCCTCACAAGCACAAGGCCCTGTGTTCGATCTCCAGCACCAAAAACAAACAAACGAAAACAAAAAACCAGCTCATGGGCCAGAGGGGGTCGGTGTCAACTTCTAAAGGAATTCTAGACAGTTTGGTTTAGCCAGGAGTTCTAATCATTTTACTCAAAGAAAAGAAATCAAGAGAACAGGGTTTTTGAGGCTCTAGGTTTCTTCAGAGACCTCCTGCCCATCTTCCCCTCGCCCTCTGCCAGCTCGTGGAGTCCTTCACTGCCCTTGCCAGCCTGCCCCTCATGCACACCCTTCCTTCCCGCTGAGGCAGGACTGCCCGACTGTGCTTCTCTGGGGTCCTGCACCAGACCCAGCTCTGCCACAAACCCGCAGGACAGTGATACCGATCAGGGCGGCTGTGGACTCTGTGCTGCCACACAGACCCTGTTCACCAGCGTCCCTGCAGCAGACGGTCCACCCAGGGACCCCAGCACATGGGAGCTCGCGCCCCTGCCCTTCCCCTGCAACCCACTTCTGCTCCTCCAGGGCGCCTCCAGGGACCCCCACTTTAAAATCCCCAGGACTAGGATGGGGCGCAGCTCAGCAGTACAGCCTTGCCTAGAAAGCGCGTGGCCCTGGGTTCCAGGCCCTCACCACAACTCCATGTAACTATCGGTTTGCATAGGCTCTCCCAAGGCCCGCCCCTGTGGGCCCGTACCCTGCAGGGCTCGCTGCTTGCTGGTGGGCTCAGCCGCTCCCCCGCCTCCAGGACTACTGCACAGTCAAGTCTGCAAACATTTTTCCTATTTTAAGGATGAGAAAGAAGAGAAAGCAACCCGGGGGAGGAGCTTAACTGGTCATCCTTTCTCAAACACCCTGCAGGGTCTCAGGACTTCTCCTCCCCAGCTCCTCCCGGCTCCTGCAGCCCAGCACTCGCCCTCCCACTCGCCACAGCCTCACGCAGCAAAGCAAGCTCCCGCTGGCCGGACCCATGAGGCTGCACCGGGAGCCGGGCGAGGGAGGCAGGGCTGTCCGGGAGCTGGATGCCGTGCGCAGGGGTGACCGTGCATGGGACAGCTGTGCACGGAACCACAGACAGGTGCCCTAGGACCTGCCCCGAGACACCAGGGCTAGTGCACTTTCCCCGAGAGCCAGAGCACACTGCAAGAGGGCCGCTTCTCCTCAGCATCTCTTCCTGCAGACTCGGCCACCAGACGCGACCGTGGGATAGAGCACAGACAAAACGCTTGCAACTCTTGACAGCACTTTCTCGGCCTGAAGAAGACTTTGAATGATCCGTTTCTCACCAATACAGTAAAACTTCAGAGAATTAAACAGAGTAGAAGGACGTGCCGGGGGCACAGGGCTCTGCGTGGTGGCTTGCTCCCTCCCTTTCCTCCCGCCTGAGTCAGGAGGAGGAAGGCCGAGGAAGAAGGGAGCTGAGCTGGCATTGTGCGACTCCACATTCTGACTCCACTCCAAGGCAAATCCAAACAACTTCTCTAAAAACGTAGACTCAACAGCTTAAATTCGCCGGGCCTCTCCCTTCATAAGATTTGCTGAGAGGTAACTGGGCTATTCGGCGAGAGCGCGAGCTACACAGCGCACGAACCCAGAGCTGATGCGCAGTGAGCGTGACTTCCCTTTGCCTTATTTCTGGAGGGGAGCTGGGTGCAGCTCACAGCGGCACGTGTGCCTAGCGTGTGGGAGGCTCTGGGTTCCATTCGCAGTGCCACAAGCAACAGCCCACAGTAACGACAACAGACAGAAGCCATCCCACAAGCACTACTACCACAGAGGAAACTTGCAGGCAGAGGCTCGTCCAGGGTTCCCTCACAACACCGAGGCTGGCCCTCCACCCAGAGCACGGGGCCAGGAATGAGCCTCAGCGACTCAGACTTAGTGGGAGCTGGCTGCTGAAAACCAGGGTGGGCCGAGCTGGAGCCGCTCCTGCGGGCTCCTCCTGCACTTGTGTAATGACCGGGTAGTGGAACAGCTCTGCGGAGAACATGCTGACCGCATTCTACGGGGCCAGGGAGAGGAGGAGCCCACATTTCACCTCCTCCGGCTCACCAGGCCTCTGCCCAGTATCCACACCTCAGCCCTCCCACAGACAGGTGGGCAGACAGAATGGTACTAATAGTGGGCACGTTGCATGGTCCAACTTTGATGAACACTGAGAAACTAGACTTAAAGAATGAAAGCCCATCTGGGTGTGATAGCACACACATACAATCCTAGCACTCTGGGAGGCTGAGGCAGGAGGACTGCAGTTCTAGCCCAGCCTGGGCAATTTAGTGAGATTCTGTATCAAAATAAAGCACCGGGGAGGCAACTCGGGGCCAAGATCCTGGGTTCAATGCCTAGTACCACAAATACAAACAAACAAAACAAAAATAGAAAAAGAAAAAGAAAACCTGACACTTGAAAATCTCCATCCTAACAGCTCAGGTCCACATGCCTCCAAAAACTTTCTCTTGATGGAGCACATGATGGAAGGGCTGAGGGAAGAGCCGCTTTCCCAGCAACCTCACGGGGCCCGCGTGTCATCTACACACATGCAAGTGACACTGCGGCTGTGGACACGAGGAGAAAGTCTCTGACAGCTGGGGTGAAGGTTGCAGGGCCAGGGAGGGTAAGGAGGCCCGTGGACGAGGCCTGTGTCATCTGCTTTCATATGGTCGGTCAACTAGGAACGGCTTTTACCCTTTCAAATGACTGAAGGGATAGCAAAGGAAGAAGAGTACCTGGTGACGCGTGAAGTATATAAAACTCAAACCTCAATGTCTGAGAATGCAGTTCTCTAGTAACAGGGCGCACACGTCTGGCACACGCTGCCTGCGGCTGCTCTTACACTGAAGTGAGCGGTTGTGATGGCAGCCGTCCCCTCCGGGCCTTCACGGCCAGCACACGGCGCCCTGCCCTGCACCCGGCGCACACTGAAGCCCGCGTCCTCTCCCTGCTCTGCTCCTGGGGCTGAGGCAGCAAGTGATCTCCAGAAACGCCCTCTTCCCAGGCTGCAGCACCCCACGCCGTCCCTCCCACGGCCACGAGGCGGAGGCAGAAGCAAACTTCTCATCGCTCAGTGTCTCTGTGAGGCAGCCAGTCAGCGCCTTCGGGAGCTGCTTCTCCTCGTCTTCCCTAACTCCTTTGTGTCACCGTTACCGTCTCCCACAGCCCTGGGCCGCCACCGAGTCAGAGAGTGAAGCAGTCCAAGATCGGCGGCAGGTAGAGGCCAGACACCGAGGGAACCCGGAGACTCGGCTCCGAGGGCTGACGGCTCCTTCCGGGCAGGACGGATGCGGCTCTTTCTGTGAAGGGCATCACCCCCACGGGGGAGCCCTGGCCTGAAACAAGGAGTCCCGTCATCTGGTGCTTCCTACCTGCATGTCGCTCCTGGCAATGAAGCCCTTGCCCTCCGCGTCACAGGTCTGGAAGAATTCCTGTGCCTTCCTCAGCATGGCCAGCTGGCCGGGTACCTGCTCCTGGGTCGGGCAGGCTCTGCTCTGCTTCGAGCCCCAGCCAGGACTCCGGGGCTGGGCACCCTCCCTCCTGTTGGAGGAAGCCATCCAGAGCTGTCAATTCCTCCGTCTCTTCAGAACCTAAATATGGAAGATGGGAGAGAGAGGAGCTGTGATGGGGTGATGGGGACAGAGAGCGGCTGAAAGAGTAGGAGGGCTGGCGAGGAGGTGCAGGCCACTCACCAGGTGTCCTGACATCTCTCAGCAGCCACCTCGTACTTAGCAGAAGCTCGGGACGAGCGAAAGGTGCTGAGGGAGCAACAGGCCATCAGCGCGGAGTGGCAGGGCGGGGAGGAAGGGACGTTTGCAGTTTGAAAGGAGGTCCAGTGAGGAAACCGGAAGACTGTTTCTCTGATGAACCAGCGGCCAGGCACGGCTTACTCAGAGACAGGCACTGTGCTGTGTGCGGCCTCCGCGCAGAGTGCTGACGGGATCCTCGCATCCCTCCCAGACGGGTGTAGGCACCTCCTTTCTGGAACAGTAGACGAGGCCCACTTGACCAGTGAGAACACTGGCGTTCAGAGGGGCTGAGACTTGCCCAGTACTACACAGTAAGTTCGTGCCACAGCTGAGATTAAAGCTGCAACACGCACGATATGATATTTAATCTTGATCCCTGCTGTCTGCTCAGACGCTCCAGGGAGGGTTTTCAGAGGGCGCTTGGCAGGCGACAGGGAAGGAGGCACACTGGGCCTCGGGTTCCCCATCTGCATGAGAAGACGGGCCCGTTTGTCTTTAACCCCCTTTCCAGTTCTGACAGTCTACGTTTGGGGAATTCCAAAATTATAAGACGTTCTTAATGAAAAACTGAGTTAATGTGACAACCGGAAATCATAACATACTTGAATTTTTCCTTTGAAGACTCTCCGGCGGTCGGGTAAGTCTAAATTTCAAACACACAATAACACTTAAATCTAAATGTACTTGTGTCATTCGGGGGGGGGGGCTGGGGAGCCGACGCCCCGGATCCTCCCTCCTGTGTTCACAGGAGTAAAACACTGGGAAGTCACTGGGACAGCGTTCTCCCTCACACACGTTTCGTAAATATCGTGTCCCTGTCCACAGCTTGCTTTTCTTCTCTTAGAGGGTGTCTTTCAAAAGTGTTCAATTTTGGTAAAATTCAATGAATCCGTTTTTAAAAATGGACTGTGCTATTGCTATTGCAGTCAAGGGATCGCTGCCTAGCTAAGGTCGCAGAAACACTTTTTCTCACGTTCCGCATTTCGGGCTCTACCCGCCTGTCTCCGAGCTTCCAGATCACTCTTTCCCTTCAGGGTGGTTCCGTAAAGCCTTTCCATGAGGGTGAAATTTACACAGCCCCGAAACACTTCTAGGAAGATTTCCCAGTATCCAGAGCAATTCTCATAGCTTAGCAACTGCGAGATCAGCAAGTTCGCAGAGCAAACCCGACTCCCTCCCGAGGGTCCCTTAATCCAGCTCGGCAGGGCTGGGGAGCAGCCGGGACCTGGGCCAACCTGAAGCGGCCACTAAGTCTCCTTTGAATCCCTCCCGCCACACACAGGAACCCAGAGCTCCCAGGGCATCTTTGGGTGCTGCTCGAGTCCCTTTAATGACCCAGGCGTCACTGGGAAGAACAGTCCTGTGCGGCCGTGCCCTGAAGTCTCGCTGATCAACTCCGGGCTGGCAGTGCCAAAGGAAGGCGGAGATGGTTGTGTCTCGTCCACCTGCAGAAGGGCAGGAGGGCAAAGGGCTTGCAACAGCTCTAGCACGAACAGGGGTGGATGCCCATGGAGAGGGGAGCACGGGGGACCCTTGGAGGGAGCAAGCTTGGGAAGGATCGAGGTCTCACAGGAAGATGCATCTTCTTTCCCTTGAGCTACCGTGACAGAGGACCACAAGCTACAGGGCCGGTCCTCACAGCTCCGGAAACTCAGAATTGAAGCTGCCCCTCCAGGGTTCCAAGCAGCGCTCTTCCTTCTTCGTCTTCCTACTCACTGGTGGTGGCTGCCCACGCTTGGCGGGCCCTGGCTTATAGCTGCCTCTTTCCACCATTCCAATCTCTGCCTCTGACGTCCCATGTACCCCACACGGTCTTCCCCTCCCACAAGAACACTCGTCATATTGGATTAAAGTCACCCGATGACCACCTCCTAACTTGGCTGATCATATCTACAGTGACCCTATTTTATTTTATTTTTTCGAGATAGGATTTTGCTGTGTAGTTCAGGCTGCCTTGAACTCCCTCTGTAGCTCAGGCTGGCCTCAAACTTGTGGTGCTCATCCTGCCTTGGCCTCAAGAGTGCTGGGATTACAGGCGTGCGCCACCACACCCAGCTGACCCTACACTGGAGATCATACTGTGAGCCAGGCACAGGTGGCACACACGCCTGTAATCCCAGCACTGGGGAGACTGAAACAGGAGGATCCCCGTGAGTCTGAGGCCAGTCTCGGCCACATAGTAAGACCCTGTCTCAAAAGCAACAACAACAAATACTGTGAGGCGCTTTAGGTTAGGACTTCAATGTATCTCTTTGGGTGACACCAAGATTTGAGTGGCAGAGGTTTGGGAGGACTAGGAAGCCCTGTCCAGAGAGTGGGGAGCGAATGGAAGGGAAGGCGGCAGGACGGGGCTGAGCCGCCGGCTGTGGCAGCCGGGGTGGGCTCCTGGAGCGTGCACCTCCAGAGAACTCTGTGACTCGTGCAGTCGAACATCCCAGCTTTCCCTGCATGCTGGCTCTAGAGAAATCCCGGAGGCAGACAGGGACACTGGCAGCAGGATGTCGCCAGAGGACACGGACATGTTCAGGCCTCAGGGGTGTGTGCGGGATGTGGAGGAGGAAGGCTCTGGCCCTGCGTGAGCCGCTTTAAGGTGAGCCGGCAGAACGTTAAGAGTCAAACGGTCCCAGGTTCGAATCCTGGCTTCACCGCTTCCTGCTGTGTGACACTGAGGGGCCCAAGCAACCTCTCTGGGCTTCGGTCTTCCCCTGTCAGATGTAGAAGACAGTGCCTACCTCGTGCGAGGACTAAGCGGCTTAGAACACACAGAGCACTTAGAAGCTACGCCTGGCACTTGGTGAGCAGGCGGTAAATGTTCGCTCTCAGGACCGCTTTCAGGGCACCCCCAGAATCACTCTGCTCGGTGCACAATTCTGACCGTGACATGACTGCTTGGGAAGTGATGAGACCACCGAAGACAGATTCCTGTCGATGCCAATCACACTGTGACATTTAAGAAGAGATCGCTTCAGCCGTCTCAACCACCGCCTCGTGCCCACTCGGAAACGCCCTCCAAGTCATCACTAGCGCCGGCGTAAAGGCTCACCGTGTGCCCGGCAGCTTCTTGGAGCCTTCTCCGCTCTGGGCTGTGAGTCCTCACAGGAAGCGGGGACCGCCCTCCGCTTGTCACAGATGGGGAAACTGAGCCCGATGAGGTCACCACACTCACGCAGTATCACCGAGTGCAGCTGTCATGCCAGGACCGGCTTCTTCCCCCTTTCAGTACTGAGGATCTTAGTGTCCAGAGTTTACGGATCTGCCCAGATCTTGGGCTGAACAGGGCTGGGAGTCAGATTTACTACCAAAGAGAAGAGAAAAAATCAGCTGTGGAACGGAGCTGCACTTGGTTTTGAGACTCAGCAAAGGAAAGAGTTTAGTCTTAGTCCGTCTCCTCTCCAGGGTCTCCAGGTCCACCCAGGCCGACTGCTCGGACCCGCTGTACCTCTGGGCTCCACCAGCTCTTTGGTGTCTGGTACTAGGACTCATCGCCTTGTCTGGCTGGTTAGATTTTTCAAGTGCCTACAATCTATCTTATGTTTTCCTCAAAGGCAAAGAGGCTCCATTTCAATAAATCTTAGTAGGCACGAAATTGACATTCGATCATTTAAATGAAGGAACAGCCCAACCGTCCCCAGCCTGGTTCCTTGTGTATAACGAGTTCTCGAAGTGTGTGCGTCAACTTCTTAACTGACCACTGGGAGCCAGGGCTGAGAAGAAAAAGATGTATCTGATCTCTTTCTGATTCCCAGCCTACAGCTAAGTCCCCGGCCGGTGCGGGAGGAGCGTCCTTGGTCATTCGTAAGACGTCCCATCAGCTGTAATGGAGTCTGTGTGGATGAGGCGACTGCTGGCCCCTGGACAGCGTCTGGACGGGGGCTGCTGCCAGGGGAACCAGCAGGTGATTAGAGGTTTGGCCCTGGCCCCGACCTCCAGCGGGGAGGGCAGCTGGGGCTTGAGGTCAATCACGAATCCCGGACAGCGGCTTTCGGAGGCCTCCTGGTGCCCAAAGAGCACGAGAATGCTGTGTGCCACAGCCCGCCCCCTCGCCCTGAGTGTCCAGCGAAGGAGCGTTTGGCTAGTCCCTGGCCACGTCCTGCGTAAGAAACCGGTGAGAGCAAGCACAGCGCTTTCGAGTTCTGGGGCGCCCCAGCCTGTTATCAACCGTGAGGAGCAGGTCAAGGTCAGAGTGTGGTGGGAAATGGACTAGTGACTCGTATGGGGTGTAGGTGCCCTTAACCCCTCGGGTCTGCACTAAGTCTGGAGGTGTCAGAATTGGATTGAATTCTAGGACACGCACTTGGTGTCAGAGAAAACAAACACTGCAGTATTAACGACCAATGCGGCAGGGTGAGGAGGGAGAAGCCCTGATATGCAGCATCTACATCTTCTGACCGTTTCAATGTTCCCGGCCCACCAGCTATCAGCTGGCGCGGGTGTTTCTGCGTTGAGTATCATGATGGGGAGGGGGGTCTATCCCCAGCACTGTCAGCAAAGACCCCTGGAGCTCACACCTCTTTAGACCCTGCGCCCCCACCCTGAATTACAGGGCAGAGCCCATTATCAAACATACCTTAAATCTCAGTGAAAAAGAGTTTCACAGGTCGCCTACCAGCTATCCTGCCTGTGCCTCCTCTCCACTGCCCACGGGCCTAAGTAGACTCTCTCCTGTGGGACCCGAAGACAAAAAAGAAGGATCCTTTCAGCAAGGGGCACCGATGAGACCCTCCCACCCGCAAGCACACTGCTGACCACTAGAGCACACAGCACAGGAACCGGCCGGCACAGAAACGAGGCTTGTCCTGTTCTGGATGAGGGCACTTGGTGAAAGAGGGTTTGGACCCTCCTCTGACGGGCCTCTTGCAGTGGTGGATCCGAACACCAACTGCAAAGCCAGACGACTTGTGTCACGAGCTGTGTGGCTGCAGACAGGTTCCCAGAGGTGAAATGAAGGGCCACGGCAGTTAGCACCTTAAGAGCATCGGCCATTATTATTGTTGTTGTTGTTGTTGAAATCAAATTGGCTTCCTCCACTCCAGATTATATCTGAACAAAACTAACAAAGGAGCAAAAGCCACACGATTACATGAAGAGACAGAATCTAGAGGCTTGTACATCTCCCATGAGGAGGGGGCTTTGTGGTGTGACCTCTCCCAGCCTGGCCCCCGGATGGTGACTCCACACGGGGTAGGTGTGTGGAGTGCCCGTGACCAGGGCCATCTTCCCACTCTGCAGCCCACTGGGCTCAGCCTCACGGGCTGCCTCTTGCCTCTATAAAACAACTCTTCCAGGTTGGGCGAGCGGTATTAAACATGTGGTTCCCCCCTTGCTCTATCAGAAGCTTCACGAAAGGCTCTTGCTAATGGTTTGAGGTCCCTACGAGATGGCGGCTGGTTACCCTAATTCCTCTAATAATTACTGGTTGTAAACCACTTTGAAGATAAAAGACATTTTATAGGACCTGAGTTGTATCATGATTAGCTTTTCAATCCTTCCTTGCTGAAGCTGACGAGCACATCAAAGCCAAACACAGCCACAGCGTGGTGTCTGGCGGTTAATTAGATGTATTTCAAGGCGGCTGCTATGTATTAAAGAAACTGCTGCAAAATTCATCAACATTAAAAAAGTGTCTGCTCACCTCCTAACATGAACAAGCTGTTTTCAAAGGCTGTCAGCGCCGATGCCTGCAGGGTAGGTGCCGGAGAGGCCCCAGTGTGGCACCCCGCGCCGGCCGGGAAGGGAAGGCTCAGTCCCGGCGCCCGGCTTCACACGCATCCTCGCTTTCAGCTGATTCTGTGTGCCAGGCCTCGCTTAGCGCTGTCTTTGCAATCGTGCTGCAACACAGCAGGTAAAGTAACTCTGTCCCTGTCTACAGAGCAGGAAGCCACATAAGATCGTGGGTTTCAGACCAGTGCGGTGTCGCTGACACGAGTAAGGCTGCAGATCTGCCGTGGCAGAGGCGATGTTACTGATGCTCCCTGCTACTCTGAACACATGTGCGCCTCCCCAGCCTCTGTGCTTTTGCTCCTCACCCTGCACCTGCACTGCTGGAAGGTGGGTCCTCGGGCCACCAGAGCCACTCTGCCGACAAGGGCAGATCCAGAGGCTCCTGGAAGCTTCCCTGACCCTGCTAAATAGCAATGACGGGCTGGCGTGGAAGCATGAGTGCCCAGGACCCTGGCCCTAGTGGGGACAAACTCTGAGTTGTGACTTGGCCTGCAGACGAGGCTGCAACTCTGCCTGAGCTCTCAGTCCTTCTGGCTTCTTCCCTTCGCCCGTCCTGCTGCCTTTCCGGCTTCTCCTGGAAGCACTTCCTCCTCAAGCCATCCCCTGGTGAATCTCTGCCTTGGGGCCAGTTTCTGGACGCCCATCCTAAAACAGCTCTCTTGACTCGGTGCTAAGGAGAACATTTCACATATTTTTATGGAATATATTCTTCATGGAATCACCTAGATTCCTTTAGCTCCAAATCTTCCAAGAATCCAACCCTAAATATCTTTTCTGTGTCCATCGCGTGCCCTGCATTCAGCTCTGTACTCTTGAAGCCCCTTTTCCTTAGCTCATGTCTAACTGCTTCTGAAAAATGGGCTGGTGCTCTCTCTCTCTGCCCAGCCAGTGGAAGGCACCGGAGCAGGCAGAGGTCACGGGAGAGGCAGACATGTGCTGAAGGCCATCATCTGCTGATTTTCAATCTAGCAAAGGAGCAAGATACAAATAATGGAAGCAAAGGGTGTGATAAGAGCCACCTTGTGTGCACAAGATGAAAATCATAGGAGCGAATGACGCTCAGAGCAGTACCCAAAGCAAAGCCGCTCACCAACAGTTCTGCCTGCCATTTGACTGTGGCCCATGTACTTAAATTTTGAACCAGAAGCTACTCTCGAATGGTTAAAAAAAAAAGGAAAGTCAGCTACACCAGAGAAAATCCAACAGAACAGGCAATGCAACAAAGAGCTTTAGTTTAAATCTAGTTTGCAATATTATTTCTTTGATGGTAGCACCTAAGAAGCCACTCTAGCAAATTTAAGTAATTTGTCCTGGGAAAACAGCTGATTAGTGTCAGAGTGGATTCAGTCTTCAGTTTACCTGACTCTTTTAAAACGTCGGTTTCGTTATCTGTAAACAGAGCTGTTTAAATTTACTTTGTGGAATTGTTTGAGGACTAGACAAACATAATGTGTACAATAAGCACCATGAAGGAGGAAATTGCTCTTATTATCCCCAGATGTGATGTTATTGGGCCAAAGGCTGTCCCTGCAGATCACGTGCTGGAAGCCTGCTCTCCAAGGCCTGAGCGTCTACACGGCTGGTGTCTGGTACCCTAAGATGCAAGGACCGGCGGGAGCTAAGGACCAACGTTGGCCCCGCAGGAATGGGTCCCTTCCTGAGAGGGGTTTGTTGTAGAAGAGTGAGCCTGGCCCCTCCCTGGCTCTTGCTTCCTCTCCCTTCATGTGACCTCTCTCCTCCTCAGTTCCTGCCAGGCGATGCTCTCTGCTAAGAGGCCCTGCTAGTGGCCAATCACCTGCCATGCTCTGGGGCCTCCAGAACTGTGCCCTAAATAAACTTCTTTCCCTTATAAGAAATGCAGCCTCAAGTTACTTGACTATAGCAGCACAAACACTAAGACAGTTATTTTATACGTGCATTTTAAATGTTCTTAATACATATTGCCAAACCAATTTCCAGAAAATAGCTAAATAAACTTGCAACAACATTGCCAAAGAGATCTACCTGACTATTGCTTTTAGGATACACTGTCAACACACAGGACCTCGCCTCCCCCACTGTCACGTCCTGTCTCCCTTCCCACACACCTTTCCTCCAGACCACTTCCAGTCCCCTCGCTTGTTTGTGCCTTGACATCTCCGAACACACTGATCTCCCACTTGGTGTTCCCTGCCCGTTGTCTGTGCTGAGTCTCATTCAGAGTCAAGTCATAGTCCTGTTAGGCTGATACAACAAAGTGTTATGGACCGACTGGCCCGTACACAGCAGAAACGCCTTCCTCACAGTTCTACAGGCTGGAAGACCGAGATTGGGTCCGCAGTGAGAGACCCCTTCCGATGGCAGGCTCGGACTTCTGCAGCATCCTCACATGAAGGGAAGCCAGGAGAGTTCTGGAGCCTCTTTTGTGAGGGTACCAATCCCCATGACCCCTCACGGGCCCGTTCCCTAATCCCACGCACCATGGGGGTTAGATTTCAACATTCAAATTTTGGAAGACACAATTGTTATTCATCCCATGACATTCTGTTCCTAGTCTCCCCGAATTCGTGTCCTTCTCACAAAAACGCATTCATTCCATCCCAGCAGCCTCAACATCTGAATTCACTCCGGCGCCAGCCCAGTCTGATGAATTCAGTTCTCCAGTCTGAGAGCTCTCTGCTCATCCTCCTGAAGAGTGAGCTGTCCGTATCCGCAGTTCTCCACCAGCAGACCAACCAACCAAGGCCGGAAAACATCACGAGAACAATAAAAACTGTGTGTACTGACTGTGTAGAGCCGTTCTGGTCACTGCTCCTTAAACACTGTAGTATGACAGCCGTTTGCACTGTATTACATGTTACAAGCCGTTCAGACACGATTTCAATGACACGGGAGGGTCATGTGTAAACACACTGCAGTTTTACAGATGGGGCCTGAGCACCTGCATGGTCGGTAGCTGCAGGGGGCCAGGATCCTGGAACCACTCCCCGCTGACACGAGGGACCAAGAACAGCAGCAAGAGCCCAGTCCACGCGGGGCCTGAAGCTGACAGGGACTGGGGGGTGGCCTGTGTGCTTGGCCCCCTCACTCTCCTGTGGCTCACAGCTCTCAGGACTGGCAACTCTTCCCGTCCAGAGGGCATTTTTGAATCCCACCAAGAAGAGAGGACTCATACCTTATTTACCACTGAGGATGGCTTCCAGCCATTTGGCAGAAAGTGAAGCAACACATCTCTCCTAGAGGATGACAAACGCCCAGAAGAAAACAGGTCTAGGCCCCTCCTCTTCCGGGCCGTGAAGAGGAAGCAGGAAGGTGCAGGCATGGTACTGGGAAGTCTGCTCAGCAAGCCCAAACCCGGAGCCCGTGGCCAGTCTGGTGGGATCAGACCCTCGTGTGTGAGAAGGCGGGCGCCTCAGGACGCCTCCTCCTCCCAGAAGCCCCTTCTCCCAGCAAGAGCTCGGGAAATTCCAGCTTCCGAGCCACAAGTGCTGTCTGCACCACCAAAGCATAGCTCTGAGCACAAATGTCCAGAACTGTGACCAGACAGCCCCCAGAACAAAGTAACATGGGAGGGTTGAGAAGACAGCTCGAGGGCCCCAGAAGGACAGCCAGCTACAAGGCACTCGCTATGGCTTGGCTTGGTCTGTCCCACAGAGGCCATGTGCTGGAAATCTGGTCCCCAGGAGGGTGCTGTTAAGTGGTGGAGCCCAGCAGGAGGTCCCCAGGGCATGGGACAGAGGGCACCCTCATGGGACCTTGCGTTAGCTCTGTGGCGAAAGCCCAAACCCAACCCCTGAATCACTCTCTGCTTGCCTTGCAACCTCTTTCTCTCACACGTGCCCTCTCCATGATGCCAGCTACCGCGACGAGACCCAGGCAGGGGAACCTTGCAAACCAGCACCACGCACCTTGGACTCTCAGCCTCCAAATCTCTTTTCTTTGTAAAGCATTCAGCCCTCAGGTATTCTGTTAGAGTAACAGAAAACAGACTAATGCAGTGCCAGGAGAGGAACAGGCTTTGGGACAGGGACAGGATGGGTCCCCTCGCCTGGAGCAGTTTGGAGGGGTTAGGACTCTGCAGAGTATGCTGGGCACATGCTACGTAGTGTGGTCTGAGAGCAGGCATTGACTGGACTGGACAGAGAAGTAGTGAAATTTTCTATCATACTTTACGCTAAGGCGAAACCTCAACCTGTAGATGGATTTGGACACCCAGGTGTGTGTTAGCAAACCTGCCTTTCGGAGCGCACACGTACAGCTCAGCTGAGGCAGATATCCACCAGCCACCTTGGAATCTTTGTATTAGTGCACGTTTGCGGCACATAACATTTACATTTTTCATGTGGCGCTGGTACATGTACAGAACACATCTTGTTTCTTTTCTCATTCCCTTTCCCTCCCTCTGTCCTCCCTTCATCTCTGGATCCCCTTCTCATTTGAGAAAATCTATCTCCCTACTTCCTATTTTTTTATTTTGTTCTTTATCTATAATTTGGGTTTCTCATGTAAGAGAAACCATGTGATAGTAAAGCTCGTGCATCTGATTTATTTCACTTAACATTAGGGTCTTGAGGTGCATCCTATATGAGGTAACACAGTATTTGTGTGTTTTTTTGTTCATTCAATGAATATTTACAAAGTGCAAACACTCTTTTAGGTGCCACTGAGTCAGCAACAGGCAATTGCAGCAGGCTTTTGTCTTGTGGAGCTTCTATCAGTGGGAGAGACAAGCAATAAAAGCACAGCCCCAGGAAGCACTTGCAGACAGTGAAAAGACAGAGGATGCCGGCCCCTGTCATCCACCCCAGCTCCCGGCCGCACTGCAGTGTCACCAGGATGCTGGAGGCCACGTCACAGGAGGCTCCGCCCTCTAATGGTTCCCAATCGGCAGCCTTTGCAAAGCCGGCTACGCTCAGGACAGGGAGCAAGGCCACCTGTCCTGCCCCACAGGCTGACAGCTGGGCACTTATGTAGGAAAAAAGTACATATTTTGGCTATACTACATCTAGATGGTAATCTCAAGAGATGATTTTTATTTTCCATGTTCTAATAATTTTGTTGCTGTAAGTAGAAGGGGAGAAAAACATTTTTTAAAGGAGATTAGTCCACCTCAATTAAATTAATAAGAAGTACATTTGGACACGCAGACAGGGAGCCAACCTTAGAGTGAGCAATAACAGCTTCCTGTGTTGTTTTATGGTTTGACAAAGCAACTTCATACAAGTACATCCTTCAATTCTTGCAAGACTTTCTCAAGGTTACACAGAAAATAAACCTTAGTGCATAAAAACGACCCTAAATCCCTGATTTCCACGCCAACGTGTTTTCCATTACTCCACAGAGGTGAGCTGACCTCACTTCTCAGCGCTGAAGCCTTCAGGAAGCTGCCGCACCCCAGCTCCCCCCGCCCGGCCCACCCTCCCGCTCCTCTCCCGCAGTGGCCAAGCTGATGTTCCACACATGCAGCTACTGAGCCAGACCTCGCCAAGTCCGTCAGATGCCAAGCCCGGTGCTGCTACTTGGGGAAACTGCTGTAAAAGGAGAGAACGAAGTGTTAGGCATGTGCCCAGCCTTGGAGACGGCTGATTTGGACTGAGGCGCTGCCCTCCACTCGGCATCTGGCCGTGTGCTGTCGCTGAGTCTAACCCAGCCATGCCTGGCAGATACACTAGGAGGGAGACTGAGGTGGCCAGAGACCGGCCCATTTCTCGAAGGACGCGTCATCTAGGTCAGTGGTGGCGAACCTGTGGCACGTGTGCAGTGGGCACACAGAGCCCTCTCTGTCGCCGGCCAAGCATCAGACAACAGTTGTTCTTTCCTAAACTAAAACCTCAGGACTCAAGTTTAACTGCAGTGCTGGCAATTTGTGATAAAAAGTGGGTTTTGGGTTGCAGTTTGGGCACTTGGCCTCTAAAAGGTTCGCCATCCGTGACCTAGACGGAGAGACAGCACACGAAGCCGGATGAACAAGTCAGTACAAACACCGTGGGCCCTTTCAGGCACAACACGGCCCTCTAAGCCTTCTCCGGAACAAGACGGGGCCCCCAACCACGTCATCAGAGATGGCCCAGGTCCACTCCTGACGGCCTCCGGGAGAGGCCACCAAGGGCTGGGAGAAACAGGAGGCCAACAACGCAACGCGGGCAGCTTCGGCGGCAGAGCAGTCCGCACTCCAGGAGCCGGCAGCCGCGAGGTGGGACACACAGCGAGCCTTGGAAGGGAAAGGGTGCCCCATTCAGCACAGCCACGGGCAAGGCCGGGGGAGCCTGCAGGACAGCCTGTGGTGACCGGACGCCTGCCTTGTCAGTCGGCTGAGTCTGGGGGAAGAGATGGGCTGGGCCCCCGCATCCTGCCTTCAGGCTTCTTTTCACTTTCTTCCTTTCATTCTCTCCCTCCCCCCCCTCTAGGCCCTCAGAGGTCGGCACCACCACACGTGCAGGTTTCTGGGTGTCGCTCCGATATGCCCTGAAGAGCCAAGAGTGCTACTGGCCACCAAAAGCTGAGCATGAGGACCAGCGTCAGCGCTGGCAAGCCGGCCAGCACTGACGACACCTGGCCAATCAGCTCGCCTGCACTTTGGGTTTTTACTGCAGAATCTCCATTAGCAAAGCTCAAAAACATCCAGGTACTCAGACAGAAAATTCAGTTCTGGCTGTATTCTCAGGTGCCGCTTGCTGCCATGGGACTAGCCTGCAACCTGGGCCACAGGGAGCCCCCCAGACACACCATCCAATGAATGATGACAGGAGTAGTAACCACGCAATGTGACAGCCAACTTGCATGCAGCATTTAGTCTACCAGGATCTACGCCTATCATTTATGAGTTAATAAACATACAGACGTTATTATACAGCTTTCAAAGATCGTGCTCTCCTGCTTGTAATGAACACACATCAGCAGGTCTAGACCCGGCTGCCAGCTGGTGGAGGGTGGGTCCGGATGCCAGCTGCCTCGCGCACACACACTGGCAGGCAGAGGGCCACGCCGGGAGGCACAGGTGTCTGTGCGCAGCCCCTGGTGGCCCTCGGGGGCCCGCGCTGTGTTTCCCATTCAGGAACACAAGACTTTGGCTCTAGGCGGCCTGAGCAGCCCTGGTCTGCCGCTCCAGCCCGTGTGGCCCTCGGTCGGTCACCGAACCGTCCTGAGCCTGTCTGCTTGTATGCTAAACGCAGATCACAAAGCGCCGCTCTCACAAAGCCACTGTGAAGATGATAGGGCACACGGCACACGAAGTGCCTGAGATGCAGCCCGGCCACGTTTCGCACTCCTCCACGGTCGTCTTCATTATTAGTACCGTTACTGCTGCCGCTGTTGTTGTCGAGGACCCTGTGGCGCACTGCACCAGGCAGCTTTTCCTTCTGCGACCCAAGCCTGAGAGAAACAGCTTACAGGAAGAAAGACTTACTCTGGCTCACGGTTTCAGTCTGTGCTCGCTCCAAGCAGACACATCCTGTTAGAACAACATGTGAAGGAATCGCTGCTCAGCCCGTGGTGGCCAGGAAGCAGACAGCAGGGGACCAGGCAGGAAGGAAGGGCTGAGGCCCGATACGCCCGCCCGCAGCCACACCCCCAGGACCACCTCAGCCCCGCTCCCAGGAAACCCACGAAGCTATGACTTCTCCTCAGTGGATTCCACCTGCCAGTTCAACATCAAGACATGAGAGGAAAGTACACCCTGGGCCCAAGGACCGAGCCCTACAGAAAGGCTCATGAACGGCTTTTTAACGACAAAAACTCCTCATGCTGAAATGATACTATCTTGGTTATAGCAGCTTAAATTACATGTTATTAAAACTAATTTCTTCTGTTTCTTTTACCATTTTTACTAGAAATCACACATGGGGCTCAGGCTGCTTTCTTCTTGCCCGGCACTGGTCGGGATTTAAGCTCCACGAAGCCAGGGACTTGGTCTGCTCAGCCCCCAGCTTCGTTCCGGCCGGAGCAGCAGGCAAAGGAGGGAGCCACGTGTCTGAGGCCCGGGCAGGGTTCACAAGGAGTGGTGTTGTGCTCGGCAGACCCGGATGACTCTTGGGCACTTTGTATTTTGTACAGACAAGGAAAAGGAGGCTGTAAAAGACGAGAAACCTGTCCCCAAACAGCCAGAATTCAAAGTGAGTGCACTCCAAACTTGTGCTCTTTCTACTAACTCCCTTTCTCTCCCACAGGCAATGCAGAGTCGCAGAAAGAAAAACTAGATTGGGGGAGTTTGTTTCAAAAATTTAAACATGTTCCCTCAGGTTACCATTTCTTCCTCATCTTGGGCAATCACTTGGCACCAGCCACCCACACGAACCAGCAGACCCCACGCGTTCCCATTCTTTCTGACAGTGGGAGGCGCTAGATCCTGCCCCAGAGGGCAGCTCCACCCACGGCTGAGCCCTGCGTAGTTCCCCCTTCCCCCGACTTGCCCCAGTAAAGGCTCCCCAACGGGGGTCTTTGATCCCCGGAATCCAGGAGTTGCTTGTTAAAGGATCCTCCATGATTGAACTTGGTTTTTGATGTTCCTCATCAGAAGTCAAAGCTTTGTAGACTTCCCCCAATCTCCTAATGAGACTCCCTGAGGGATGCTTAGTACTAGAAACAGCCTCTACGACACAGCCAAGGTCCCTTTCAAGAAAAAAGAACCAAATAACAAACGTCCCGCCACAGTCCAGTAGAAAGCTCAGGTGCCAAACAGGCCCATCTCCCTGACACCTCCTTCGGCACTCTGCGGCCCTCCGCACTGGGGATTTCCATTTGACCAGAAATGGAAGGCCCTAAACACACCGCCGCGCCTCATATCTCCAGGCTCCTGCAGATCGCCCCGGCACCCTGTGAGCCACACTCCCATGCACCCTGCTCTGCTTCCTCAGGCTGCTGAGGAATCTGCCCTCCTGACTCAGCCGGCCTCCCCACACTGAGCTAGTGGAAAGGAGCCTGCGTTACTCCCACTTCCAACCCTTGCTCAAAAGCCTCTTGAAGTCTAACTGGAGCACAGCACGAACATATCAGTCAAACTGGCTGCTCAGAGAAGATCCCCCTCTGCCCGCTGGCGAAATGTCAACACCACCTTTGATGACAAGGGATAAGAGAAGGTGTCACTTTAAAGCAGGCAAAGTCAAGCCCCGGGCAGTGCTGCTTTTCAGCACAGTCTGATGTGGGGTGCAGGACCACTTAATCCCTCGCCTGGGCTTGGCTGCTTGCTGAAGCTTATGGATCTCTGGTCCCTGCTCCAGCCACCAGCAGAGGCGTGGCTGCCAGCACGTGCCAGGGCTCAGAGAGGGCACGGACCTTTCAGACGCCAAGACGACGAAGCTGCCGCCTCTGAGTCGTTGCCGCCACGTCCCAAAGCCAGGCACGTCCACCCGACATTCGCTCGCTGACACGCCTGCAGCGCTCCTGGCTCCAGAGGCCCTGTGACGGGGTAGAGTGGGGCACACTGCCCTTGCTCCCGAACAGCTTACAGTCTAACTGAACACGATGCGATGCACATGACAAACTAAAATGTTAGGCAGAATGAGGAAAGGGCCATCTCAAAAAGTGTGTGCCTGTGTCTGTGCGTGCACACACACACTGAATAAAAACTAGCAGGAAAAATACCGCCATGTTAATGGTGGTGACTGTTGTTTATTGGGCTTATGGGTGACATTTATTCTCCTACTTAGTGTTTTCTATATTCATTGAGGATTTATTTTACAATGAACATTTATTGCTTTTAGAATAAAATTCTTTTTCAGCCAGGTGTGGTGGCACATGCCCGGGAGGCTGAGGCAGGAGGATTGTGAGTATGAGTCCCACTACAGCAATTTAGCAAAACTCTGTCTCAAAATAAAAAAGAATTTTTTGCACAAAATTAAAACAGCTGGAAAAGGACAGTGATTTGGGTGATGAGATAAGACGGTGTGGACTAAGGAGATATATGTGGGATCCAGGACAGCACCAGTATGATGACCGGCACGTCCCAGGACGTCCCAGGAATTGGAACCTTCAGGAAGGAGGCGCTTTCCAACAGGGCTGCCCTTCGTGGGTGACCAGAAGTGTCTTCACTGACGCCCTGCGCACTGGCCCACACCCACACACATGACGCTCAGAGGGGCCAGGCGGCCCGCCTAAGGTCACACAGACAGTCTGGACGCGCTGAGGCCGGAGTCCGACAGAGAGAAGCAGGAGACCAGAGAGCGGGAGGGTGCAGACCGGCGCCACCCACAGCGCAGAAGTCAGGAGCAGGCAGGGAGACTGCACCGCAGGGACCCGCCCTCTACCTGGAATTAGCTCTGGCCTATTAGAGGCAGGACTTGTGGAAAGAACTCCCCTCCCGGCTGGGAACAGCTCCCTCCTGACATTTCATCGAAGCCCTTCAACACCTTCAGCGCCTCTGTAAAGTCTCGATCCAAGCCGCCCTGACCACAGAAGTAAATCAGACCGCAGCCCCAAAGAAAACAGAACGGGGCATCAGACGTATTTCTAGCCCCGCCTCAGTCACGTCAACTAACTTCCTGTTCCCACCTGTCCCTGGGTTGCTAAGACCCCTAGACTTGGTCTACGATGTATGCTCTCACGTCTGTGCTCCTCCTTGGCAGATACGTGCCCAGCATGATGGAACACATGGCCCTGTGTCACGAGGCAGCATCTGTTTTCCGCCAGACCGTGTGCCTCAGAGGGCAGGGCCTGTCCATCTCCTTTCCAGGAGGACCCCCGTGCTCTACCCGAACGCTGGCCAGGAAGTAGTATCTGTGTCCATGGAACAGGCAGATGCCAGCTTCGGGCATTCTGCTTCCTGAGGCCACGCTGCCTCCTCATGTCCCACTTATTCAGCTCCCGTTACTTTGGGAAAACCTCTCAGGTTCTCTGGCAACACGAAGAGTCAACTGTGGAAGTTCTGATACTTGTTGTATGTTTGCATCTGGAATTCCTGGCTGCTCAGTTAGAAACATCTCCACTGGTCCCTGGCTCTGGGGCACAGAGAGATTAAGGCCTGCACAGGGGACAAGTGCCGCCGTGAGACTCAGCCACACCAGCAATCGTCCTCTGTCCTGGTCCCTGACCTCAGCCCCACCCTCATCACCCGTAACTGGCAAGGACAGGGCTACCAGAGGCAGGCAGATCCCAGGATGACCTCTACAGAGCTTCCCATCCCGGGTCCTTTCTTCTTTTGGGGACCAGCAGTTCTGCTCAGTCCAGTGCCTGGCATTCTGCAGCATCTCATTCAACACCAAAACAGCAACCACCCACCCCACGGTGTCACATGATGTCCACAGAAGGAAGAGACCAGCTTCCTTTAGAATGTTTATTCCCAGAAAATGAAACCAAGGAGTTCCTATACCAGCATTCATTTCTAGGACAATGGGAAACATTACATCTCCAACAAAGCTGACAGCTGAAGACTAAGAATAACTGCATAGTTGCTCCCCTCTGCTTCCTCTTCTCTCTCCATTCAATCAGGGCCCCACACCTACCCCCAGCTCGGCGCACTGTAGTCCCCTAGATGTTTCTTGCCAGGCGGCACTGAATTTCTTCTCTTCCACACTTAAGGCAGTAAAATCCGTAGGGTGGCCTCCTAGCACCCCCACACTGGCCTTCTGAGATTACTGTTCAAACTATACCTGGGAAGCGCACACACAAAGACGCAGTAATGCAGTCCGTGAGTTCTTGTACAAGCAGCCTCGCACCCTTTCTGCTCCTGCTGAGCCAGCGGAAGAGGCAGGGAGGACTCTGCTTTCATGGGCATTGTTAAAGAAAGTTTTGCTTGCATAAGTTTCCAGAAAGTAGGGCATGAATCTGTGCTGCATCGTGCAGCACCCCGCGAGATGCCGTCGCGAGCTAACTGACTGGTTATTCGCTCTGCGCTCCTGGCACTGTGTGTGCTTCGAGGCTGGTGGTTCTCATTCTAGCTTGGTGGTCTGCAAGAGGGATAAAATGGTCCCCTTGGAGAAATGTATCAGAAGTGATGTGACTTCGTTCAGGGGCATAGAGAAGAGATTAACTTCCAAGACCGTGGCAGATCCACCCATTTGTGTCAGCAACACACCAGATTTTCAGGGAACAGGCACGAACGGCTGCCTTGCACTCACAGAGCCACCACTAGCAGTCGGGGCTGTGGGTGTCAGGGAGAGGTGGACAGACGCCTGGATATGGCAGCTGACTGTCTCATTCAGCAAGGGAGAGCCGAGTGTTGTGACACACGACCTCAGGCTGTCATCTGCTGTTTTTCAAATGCTGCAGACTGTCAGACACCTTAAAGATCACTTCATACAACGGTGCCGAAACACCCTCATGGCACCTGAGATAAAATTCCTGGATAAGTTAGTTGGCCCACAAACAAAATTTAGCCCTAGTTGTAATATAAAGGAAAAAAAGGATGCAACTTTTAATAATATATATGTCATTATATAAATGCTCACTTGCGACTGCCCTGGAACACATTCTTATGCGCATAATGGACATGCTCAAACTTAGCAGAAGCCACACCACAGCCAGAAAAATACTAGAAGGAAATGAAAGAGCAGAGCGAGGTAGGAAGGCAAGGGAATTTTTTCATGTAATGATACAAAATAACAAAATCACTTTCCTGTCTGTGTATGACCAGAAGAAGGAAGTCACTCTCGTGAGCCACAGAGAAGGCAAATCCAATCACGTGTCCAAGTACAGAAATAAAGGAAGTATATTATTCTTGCAAATGAGCTCAGCCTTACACCTGAAGGTCGTATCACAATACTCTACAACACTGTGAAGGGGCGAGGACTGTGATGAGGTAGCGTGGCAAACAGATCTCCAGCCCAGAAAGCCTGCTCACGCTGCTGAGGCACAAGCCAGTCTTTAGCGTTAAAGAAAACCTTGCAAATGTTAGCCTTTTAGTGTGAGCAGTGTGGGGAGGGGGCGAATGGGAAAAACTGCTTGGTAGAACCCTAAGGAGAATATTAAAGGGCAAGAAATAAAAGGAACCCTAAAGTAAATCATTGTAATATCTAATTTTTGCAAGAGATGTCTTGTCATTGTACTGCAAACATAAACAATAAGATTATGAACTATTTTCAAAGCAGCTTTGATAAAGAAGCTCTGGGCCTCTGTGGGCTTCACACTATTCACTGCCACGTCTGTCTGCCAGTCGGCCACCACCGATTTGCAAGCGGCCTCGTCGTTTCCACACTCACGGGGTACTGCACAGGGCCCTTTTCAGTTTTTTCAGTTTGAAGTATGTTTGGAAACGATCTAATCTAGACAAAAAGCATTAAGTGGGGAAATTATTTTAGCATTTCAAGGCTTTGTCTTTATTCCATTTAGGCTTCTCTTTCCAGTATAATCACTGGGCTTCTAGCATAATTTCTTGGAAAGTCTGTGAAATAGTCCGCTAGGGGGCAGTACTGGCCTCATCAGGAAGACTGATCAAACCCAACTTCATGCCTTTCTGTGAGAAATCAGGCCTGAAAGTATTTTGCTCCTTTCTGTCACTAGTTCTTTGAGGACAAGGAGTACAGGGAATA
>PVJO010017135.1:21969-40104 GCA_004026905.1 Hystrix cristata | reverse complement strand
TTTTTTTTTTTTTTTTTTTTTTTTTTTTTTTTTTTTTGGTATCTATGTGTATTTCCCCCCTTCTAGTTTCAGTGCTGATTTTTATATTTTGATTATGGGAGGTTGCTTGAAGACAAATATCAACACTTTTTAGGAGAATTTTGTTTGCTCAGTGTCTTCTAGGCATATGTGATTCTTGGCTCTCGTGGTTGTCTCAAGACCCTGGATTATGTTAATGATTATTACCTCAGATAATTACAGTATTACCATATGAGAATGTACAACTGGTTATAGCCTGTATGGCACACTCGTTACACTAGTACATTAACAATAGCATCAATTACATTCATGAAATTGATCGACTGTGGTAGAAATTAACTTTGTATCTTTAACCATAAGAGCAAGGTCTACACCATCATAAAGCAGAATCCAATATAAACCAGGAATTTGCATGTAGTGGGTATTTTGTTAGTAGAGTGGCTTTTCCCCCCTGCTTGTAGCAGGGATAATGAGGGATTGGAAAAGGTATAGAGGTAATGAGGAAAGTTCTAATAGATGTAAATCTTACAATAGGATATTACTTATGCTTTGGGAAACGTGAGTAGATAGTTTACAAACAGTGAAAGGTGAGAGTAGTGGGTCAAACCATGAAGATTCTATACAATATTTACTCATAAGGAAAAGGAGAGAGAAAACAAGAAGAAAAGGAAAAACAGCATTTGCTTGAGGAAGGAAAGATATGAGCCAAGCAGGAGTCAATAAAAGTAAAAATCAAAACAACAAAAACAAGAAAGAATGTGTAGACAAGAGAATGTATTGGACAGGTATCAGGATGAATAAGAAAAAGAGAAAATAAGGAGAAACAAAACCAATATATACATATATTATGTATACAAACACATACAGTGGGATTTCTCTGATGGCCACCACTCTGTGGGGCGCACAGGCTGAAACCTGATTCTGTGCTCGTTAGCCCTACCGAACCTGCAGTGGTCAGTGCTGGGTACTATGTTGATCCTGGCCTCCAAGCATGAAGTCTGGGAGCAGTTGTCAGACTGCAGCTCTCTGGGGGATCTTTGGTAGCCCACCCACGTCTCCTTATAGTTTATGTCTCTAACAATTCCTTAGTGGTGTGGGTATTGTTGGCTTTACCAGATAGTGATGGCTTGGATCAGAAGATCAGAAGAGAAATGGAAAAAAAAAGAAAAAACACCAAAACAACAACAACAAAAAACACTGAGGGAGAGAGATAACAGTGCTTTCAGTGCAAGATGTTTCCCACCTTATTTGAGGTTCACCCTGCTGGTGCGCGGGCCAAGCCAGCGCAAATCCACACCAGGAAGTGGCCTGACCTGCAAGCTCAAGCCTCCCTCCGAAGATCTGGAAATTATTTTAGTAAAATATAGAAGCTGTTTTTAAATCCAGTTTCTTAAGTTTCACTGAGAGAATCTTAATATCTTAAGAAAACCTTGTTGCTTTAGACTTAGAAAACTTTTAGACTCTTAATTATGGTGACCTTATTCATATATCATAATAATTTTTTAATATTTGTTGGAGCCTATCAAAGTAAGACTCTGGGAAAACCAGAGAAGTCACCCATCAGCAGAGAAAACTGAAGCTAATTGGTTAAGCCAACCGCTTTTTCAGCCACACAGAGGAGTTTTATCTAGCAGTTCCCCAAGCCCAAGGGTCCCACCTATTTTGCTTAACAATTATACTAGATGACTCATGAGAACCAAATCATAATGGCAAACACTTTTGAGCTATATATTATCTTTAACCAAGGAAAAACTCTTAAATAGCAATAGAGATTTCCTTGATACAACCAATTTTTGATATTATCTCGATTGGCAAACAAGCTAGGTGAAAGCATGTCACCAACATTAATAGCATCTTTACCTTTATCTCATTAATGTTTTAAACTAGCTTACTGTTAAGTCATGTGAACAATAAACATCTGCACTAATATCATGAATGTCTGTCTATAAGCCAACTAAAATAAAACATGTACCTGAAAATTAACACAGAAAAGCGTACACATTAACCTAATCATACATAACCTTTATGTACCAAAATTTAAGGTTTTCATTGGTAAGACTCTTGTAAGCCTTGAGCCTAGTAATCTATTTACTCTCTAATCTTTTGAATGAGTTTTGCTACCCACAAAACCTATACATTCAGCTTTCTGTGGAGAATCTCAAAAGAGCTAGAAGTCCATAAGACAAAAAAATACTGGTAAAAGAAAAAATAAAATTGATCTGCGCTCAAAAAAAAAATCCTAATGAAATAGCTGCTGTTACTTTCTGGGAGGGGTTCTGGGGATTGAACTCAGGACCTTGCACGTGTTATGCAAGTGCTCTACCACTTGAACTGAATCTCCAGCCTCCTAAATTATGATCTCATCTGTGGATAAATCTACTGATGAAGTTTGAGCCCTCGTGTTCCAATCATCTTCCAAAAGCACCCCTCTGAACACACTGTTACATCCAGGGATGGACAGCTCTCTATACCATGTCACACCATGCCACCATTCTTCTGAAAACACAGCTCTCAGCGATCCTGAACAGTAAAGAACCAAAAGAGAAAAAGGCAAAGTTTAGTATAACAAAAGACAGCTTATTTGGGGAAACAGACGGAAGAGAAAGAAGATAGACAGCTACCATGAGGTGCTGGAGGGTTTCAGAGGTGAACGCCCATGAGCACTTATCCCTGGTTCCTTTCATTGAGGACTGGTGTCTTTCCCACTCCCCAAGTAGGCGCTTGTCGGATACCTGATCTGTTGTCTGTGACTGTCTTTGATCCTAACCTAGGCCTTCTGGTCATTTGGCTTCTTCCTGTTTGTTTATAATGAATAAGCAAAGGGGGAGGCTCTACTAGGAAAGTAGGTTACTTAATGATTAAGTGAAGGGGACCTGTGTGCATGTGTGTATCTGGTTTAATATTATAGAATATACATATACGTACATATGAATAGGGGTCTTATATAGTAAATGCTAGTCCTTGGGTGGCTGCCTCCAGTCACACTTGTGTTCTCTCAGGTAGGTGAGGAAAAGCTGGTCTTCCTGGTAATGGTATTGCCTGGCACCTCGCCCCAGTTTAGCTAGCTGTTCCCTCCTTCGTCTTTCTAATTATCCTAACTGTTGCAGAGTCTATCTGTGAAGGCTTTATGGGGGGTTACACTCCAAATGAACCGGGTTCTGGATTGCTTGCCCCTCCTTCTGGAGTTGGATTCCAGATTCTTCCCATCTTGAACCAAGAATTGAATGAAACAAGCCAAAAGTGATGACAAAGTTTATTTAAAAAGCAACATGGAAGTTTGGAGAAACTGGCTCTGCACAGCGAGCTTAGGCAAAACACAGAAAAAGCAAAAGAAAATAAAAGTACATACCACATCTGAGAGACGTGGTACAGGCTGTCAGGAAAAGACACGCTAGCCCCAGCTCATCATGGCGTCCTTTATTTTATGGTGTCTAAATCTTGAGGAAACCCTCAAGAACGTCTACATCTGGGTCCTGAGAAGCGGTGTTGGGATCTCATCCCTCGGGTCTAGGCCATTCCCATGAGAAGTCCCTCGGGTTGTAAATATCATCAACCGGTTGGCCAGAACACCTGCATCTTTCATCCTTCCAGCCTTCATTCTGCAAACACTCCCAGAGTGCTTTTCGGTCCCCTATTCTGTGCCCAGCCCTGTTCTGTGCTGCTCAGACCAGGGACGGACCCCAGCTCAGGGATCTGTCTTCCAGGAGCTACCTCTCAGGGGGGAGGACAGTTATAGTCCTGATACCCCCAGGATATTTTTCTAGTTCTCAATCACTGGATACATCTGGAGCTTATATTACTATAGAGAGAAAAGCCTTCGCTTGACATCAGAGAGCCTGATGGACTGTTTTTTTTCCTCCCAGAATAACTGTGAGTTGAGAGTTTCCTCAGAAAAAGCCTGGCCCAATTTCCCCTCCTGACCATGTACATCAAGGAGAGTCTGCATTTGCACACTGCAGTCACCACCATCTCCGGCTGGAGCACCAGGACATTGTGTCCCAGATGGCTGGGATGTCCCCAAAGCTGTTCATATTGTCAGAGGGAGGAATTTCCTGAGCAGGAATTGGGCCTGTCAGACAATGGGCTCTTGTCTGCATGGTCCCCGCCTCTCCCACAGGCCTTGTCTGCTTTATTGGTGTCTTCGGGACCCATCACAGCCCAGCTTAGTGAGCTGAACGTGAGGTGCTACCTCCCCCTCTACCATCCCGTTGCAGTCTGGGACTGTAGGAGTCCCAGAGGGAGGGGTGGGCTTTAAACTCAGAATAAGACATTACCTGCCCCTGCCACATCCACACATGTCTCTCCCTGTGTGTGGCAGGAGGCTGCACCCAGCACTGTTGTTTGGTCTCTCCTCTAGTTCTCTAACCTCTTCTGCTTTGCCCCAGAAAACATCAAGGACAGGTCACCACTGGCTTTTAGTCCCTTCTCGGTGGATCACATGTGAGGGCAGGATGGGTCACTCAGCGTCTCTGCTCATGTTCTGGTACAATGGGACCTGGATGGTTTCCAGCTGTAGTCAGTGTCCCCACCCTCCTCACAGAATCAGGTAGACCTTCACCATGAACAAGATGAAGCTGGTGCTGGCACTGATGCTGCTGCGCTCTCACATCCTGCCTGAGCACACTGAGCCCTGCAGGAAGCTGGCGCTCACCTGTGTGCCAAGGGCGGGCTTTGGCTGTGGGTAGAGCTGCTGATGGTGGGCATACAGGAACCCCAGTAGCCTGGTTTCAGACATAGCTGATCCCCCAACTTTTCCTTTGCAGATTCTCAGGAATAAACTGTGCTGTCACCTGCGTGTGAGCCTCAGGAGTGCCATCAGGCAGCTGGGGGAACTATTGTGGGCGTGGGGTGGGAGGGCTGCCGTCTCTGGCCCGAAGACCCTGCTGGTCTGTGGCCGGGCACAGGCTTCTAAGCTCATGATGGGCTCCATGGGAGGTTTGGAAGGGGGACCATGATCGAGGGCAGGTTTGCAACTCTGAGTCACAGAGCGGACCCTCAGTTGCAGTATATTTCCATCACCCTGACCTCTTTTCTGCTCGCCTAATGACACCAGTCAGTTCAGGGTCCTATTGCTCATTTCAGACGGGAATCAGGAATTGACAAAACTCACCTCTGCTAGGAGCCCTGATGCCGCCTCTTCATGGATGTCATGGGTTGACCCTGCCGGTTGTTGGCCTCTTCCATTGCCGGCCAGCACCACTGAGCACTGGCTTTTGCTGGACATTGTCAGTAGACTGCAGGTCGCTGCTCTCTGTAGCTGATCTTTATTGCCTGCTGCTCTCTGGAGCCCTTCGGGACCAACAGCACCACAGTGTGTATTGTTCTTTCTTTAAAAGAGACCACTCTGTCCACACTATCCAGGATAAGAATCCTGGGTAGATTGGCAGGACTTTCTGAGCCTATGAGAAGTAAATCAAATTTACAGGACCATGAGAGGGAGGCTTTATCTGAATAGGAACTGTGAGGCAGCACGGGGTGGGGGGTCAATACATCACAGAGTGCCCTTCTAGACTAACAAGAAGTCCCTCCGGAGTGCAGCTTATATAGCAGCTACGGGCCTGTGACTGGTTCAAATATGGGCCTGCTGACTGGTTGGAGTGCAGGATTGTGATTGATCTAAGTAGTTGTGGGGCACCCGGGGCAGCTGCAGTAGTGGCGATTCAATCAAACACCTGGGAGATACCAGCTGTTTGATTGACAACTGTCCCATCTCTGTGAAAAATGTTGGGCCAAAACTAGAGAATCTTCAGGACTAGCTTTGCTCACAGCTTATTGAAGTTTGGAGAGGCTGAGGCTGTCAATAACTGACCCAGATTCCCTGATTTCTGCTACTTTAGGGGTGGATCTCCCACCACGTCTTCAAAGAGGCTGGAGTGCGAGAGGGCACCATGGCGGACAGCTGAGCTGCACTTTCTGTCAGAGTGGCCTGGAAAGCAGCTACTAAGCAACCTGAGAGGACACCAAGGTAAGTGGCTTCAGTCCATCCTTGAGGAGGGATAAGCATGGGAAAGCTTGGCCAAACCGTGGCCTCTCCAGCCATGGTAGGAAAAAAGAGGGGAGCAGCTGGTGCCTCTCATCTGTCTCCTAATGCATCCCACCTTTTCTCACCTCAGCATTCTTCACTCTATGGCTACTAAGCTACTACATTTATTAAACATCAGAAGCCTACTGGTTTTCCCTTCCTTTTTTTCTCTTCCTTCTGTAAAGAAAAGAGCTAAAAGTGATGGGAGTGAACAGAACGCAGGTGTTTGCAGAAGTGACCTCGGCCGCTGCCGTTTTCAGAGAAACTGGCTGTTTCTCCCGGGAAAGGAATGTATACAGATAACTGTTAACATACGCAAAAACTGACCATTGTTTGACTCTAACCAAAGCTGGGAGTGATCCCTCCAGCCACGTAGCCCTGTGGGCACCAAGCCACTTCTGCCTGAACATGGTACTTAAGAAACTAACAATACAGTTAGAGTGTGTGTCGTGGGTGTTTGTTGGTGTTTTCTCTCTCGCCTGCTGAAGGCTCTGTCTCCTGCAAGATGCTTCTGAGAGGATTCTCCTTCATCTTTACTACTGTCCCCTGCCTCCTTGTGTGGCAATGTCTTCTTGGACTATGCTCATATCTGCTGTACTTTTATAATAAACATACTTTCATCTTCTTAAAAGTCATGATGTGGCTCTTCTCTGTTGCTGCAGATCTGAGCCTCAACTTTCTGTGGCCACAACCTATACGTTGTGTTTCATTTTCCTTCCCTTTCTCCCTCCCTCCTCAACCATGTTTCGTTTTTGATATGAGATCTGTTTGTAACGCTTCTGTGGCTGAACCCTTGTGGTCGAATCCTCCTCCTACCTCAGCCTCCTCAGCAGTTGGAACCACAGACCTGTGTCGCCTTGCTAGGCCTGCTTGCTCTATGGTGGGTCTGATCACAGTGGTGTCCATCCTGTCCTTTGTACTGTTCTCGCTACTGTCCTTGCCACTTAGTTTTCTCTTGTGGGATCTCTATTTTTGTGTGCCTGGTTATCTTCACCTGGGTATTGGCTTGTAAGATTATTTGTAGAATTTGAAGAAAATAGTTTTCTGTAGGAACGAGTCCTCGGAGCTCTGCTGCTTGAGGATTTATGTCAAATGAAGTTGAAAGCTTGTGGCCCTTAAGACCACAGAGAAGTTTAATCTAAACTGAAATCAAATGTGCAGGCCCCTTTGCTCAGCATGAGACATGTAGTCCAATGGGAGTCCCACTTTTGTGAGGAGGATCCTTGTATCAGTTTCCTCCCTTCTGCCACTTCTGGGCTTCGATTTCCCCCCCTCTGTCTTAGTTACTTACCCACGACTGGGACACAATGCTCGACACCCACAACTTGAAGGAGGAGAGGTTTATTTTGGCTCACAGTTTCAGCCCATGGTTGACTGGCTCCAAGGCAGAAACAGGATGGCAGAGGGACATAGTGGAGGAAAAGCTGCTCACATCATGGTGACCGGAAAGCAGAGAGAGAAGGTAGGAGCCAGGGACCAGAATACACTCCCCAGGTCAGGCCTGGTCACCCATCTGCAGCCAGGCCCCACCTTCCACAGCAAGTCAGCACTAAGACCCCCATGATTCAGCACCTGCTAAAGCCCAACCTGTGAAGGCAGGAGCCTCTGGGGGAACATTCTAGATTTAAACTGCTCCCATCGTCAAGCCATTAAAATAGTTCCACATTTTCCTGACTTCAGAAATGGCTTCAGAGCAAAAGTATACTTCATATTCCTGCCATCTTTCTCTTTTATTCCTAGCTTTCTCTTTTCCTTTGAAACATGTCTTTGTGATGCTTGCTGTGTGAGCTGGAACCTAGGACCCCCTGCAAGCCAGGCAAGGGCTCTACCTCTGAGCTACACCTTTAGCCTTCTTTGTAATTTTTTAAAAGATCTTTCCTGTCATGTGGTCGTTTAAGGAATGGTAAAAGCATCCAGCTTTGAGGGTTGCTTTAAAAGAGCTGGAAGTTTACCCATATAACTTACCTTGCCATTAATGGAGACCTCGATGTCTAAGTTTATCTGCTTATTTATTTTTGTAGTGCTATGTATCAAACCTGGGACCTCCCACATGCTAGGCAAGTGCTCTGCCAGTGACCTGCATCCCCAACTCACTAAACTCAAAGTCTTTCTCAGTGCGTGACATCCTGGAATCCAGACTACATTTAGAAGCTGTCCTTGAAGCCAAATTGTAGCTTATGAGGCCTAGTCCTGTTCCACATGGAGAAGTCAAAGATTAGAAGGTAAGTCAAGTAGCTGTCCGCCATAGCAAGCTGGGACACTCTCTGCCTGGTCTCCTCCTTCCTCATTCCTGCCACCTGCAATATTGAGGTGGCGGCTGCCTCTCTCATCATGAGGACAAGGACTGTTCTGTAGGGAACATGGAGTAGACAGACAGGGGCAGTCAGGTGAGATGATGCTGGATCCATGCTACGGTGTGTCATGTCCCCACAAAGGTGATGCAGTGGAACATAGTCCCCAGAATTGTGGTATTTAGAGTTGCAGCTCTGGGGAGATGATCAGGGCATTATCTGTCAAGAAAGGGATTAGTGCCCACTTAGGAGAGAGGTCCAAGAGCACTTTCTTTCCCCTTCCACATTTGAGGACACATAGAAGGTGCCATGTAGGAGGAACAGATTCCATGCTGACACTGAATCTGCTGGCACTTTGGCCTTTCCAGTCTCCAGAACTGCAAGCAGTAAACTTCTATTGTTTATAAATTACCCCACCTATGATATTTTCTTACAACAGCCCAAGTGGACTAAGACAAACCACAGCACCTCAGTGTTGTACTGTCAAGGTCCAAACCCCAGTCTGCTACATATGAATAAGCTGAGTTTGCATTTTGGAAAACACAGCTTCATTCTCACCGGATGCTCAGGAATGGAGGTGGCACAGGTTTGAATACCGAAGGGAGGGGGTTAGGGATTTAGCTCAAGTGGTAGAGCGCTTGCCTTGCAAGCTCAAGGCCCTGAGTTTGATTCCCCAGCAACACCCCCAGAAAACATTGAAGGGAGGGGTAGGGGGTAGAGGGAGGGGGTAGGGGCAGGATCACTCCCTTCAACATCACTGACAGTGGCCGCCCTGGGACTGGCCTGTCTCTGGTCGCAGGGGCCTCACACAGAGCAAAGTCTGAGGATGAGAGCCTTCAGGAGGCCACAGATTGGACACTTGAGTTAAATATGCCTGTGAAATGAGAAATGAACAGTGTGTTATATGTTCTGATCAGCAAACATTTCTAACCAAGCCTGGGCAGAAACACTAAGGGCTGTAAAGTTAAAAGCCCCATGGGAAACAACCCACTCCCAGCCCCCAAGACCTTCCTGAGGCCACAGTGTCCACAGCTGTAAGATAACAAAGATCCGTAAGTCACACAGGATGCCTACAACCAGGAAAGGAGTGCCCAGTTCCTCTGGCCCCTCTACACCCCAGTGTCCACAGGTTCAAGATGAGGAGGAACAAAGAAGTACCTTGCCTTACAAAAGCTTCACACTCCAGCCCATTCCCTCACCCCCTTTCCACCGTAACGCCTATACAAACCCTGAGTCCCTTTGTTCTGACAGCTTCTCCCTTTGCCTTTGTGCTTCGGAGAGGTTCCCCTCTGGCTTCATTCCCAATAAAGCTTGTTGCTGCCGTCCTGAGGTCAAGGTCCCCTCACTCCAGTACAGTATATTGACACAGTGCAAAATGACATGAAAAATAGTTAGGATGCTCTAAGTGGAAGGTTTAAATGTGTTTTACTCCAAGACATATTCATAGAGTGCCAGTAGGCAAAAGACAAAAATCACCTCTAATCCCGACATATTGAATAATCATTGTTAATAGTTGCTCACACCTTCCAGTTCTTTCTTCTGCTTCTCCTGTCCCCCTGCGTGTTTTCTTCCTTCTTACTCTCCCCGCCCCGCCCTCCTTTTCCAGCTTCATGTAATCTTTTCCCAGGTGAACAGGGTTTCCAAAGAGGAATTCGTAGCTGGGATGTTAATGTCTCCTTTCTTATTCCAAACAAGCTTTTAGAGTCCTCCAAGCATCATGATGGTGATGGAGAGAGTGGGGAGTGCAGGTCTACGGGTCCCCAGGACTCTGCTACACCTGCCTGCGTGTTTCTCACAACACAACCAAGCCTGGGATCCCCTCTGCTGTGGGGTTCTTTCTGCTCTTGAGCATGCAGTGTTGCACTCTGCTGGACAATGTGCAGATGACAGGGTCTAAGGAACCTGGCCTTCAGAGTTCAACATGTATGTATGTGAGACTGTGGGTGTGTGACACTGTGTAAGTCTATGTGTGACTCTCTGCAATTGTGCAACTGTATGCACGCATGTGTTGGTACATATGTGTGCATGTGGGTGGATATGTAATTGTTTGTATGTGGAGGCATGTGTGTATGTGTGTGTATTTACAGACTGTGTGTGTGTGTGTTGAAATCACCGAGTGGCTGTACCTGTTCTTACCAGGCTGTGCTCGTGGCTCGAGCTGGTATCAGAATCCCCCCAGCCCAGGCCCAAGCCCGACCCTGATAGGTCAGTGAGGGCATTTAGGAGAAGGTACCCTTGGAAGCATCCCCAGAGCACTTTTCAGTAGGTGTGGCTAGATGCACACATCACTCTCTCGAACTCGTGGGATGACTCAGCTCTAGAGTCTGTAATACCTCCCAGAGCTGAGAATGCAGCATTCACATTGAATCGTCCTTTACCGAACTCTCTTTAAGATTTTTCTTTCCTTCCTCATCTGACTTCTTCGTTGTCCTACTTGTATTTCCTGAGACCACCTCCCCGAGAGACAACTTGCAGTTGAAATCTTAAGGATCTCTTCCCAATCAAATATTTGCTCTTGAATCCTTGTATTGGTGTCTGCTGCTCGGCTCTCCAATCCCTAGGGGCCTTGGGTGGTGCCCTTTTTACTGATAAGAGAGGGTGAGTCACCTGCCCAAGGTCACGAACTGGCAAGTAGCAGAACTCAGCTTTCACCACGGAGTGTCTGCCTCCAAGCCAGGTTCCCAGAGCTTTCCAAGAAGTTGATTCAAGGCCAGAGGAATAAACCAGGCATGTTTCCAAGCCAGCAAGACCCCTGAATATGGGTGCAAGAGGGATCTGAGGCTCAGCTGGTACCTGTGTCTTCAGTCTATCAGAAGAGTAATAATGGCAAATATCAGCACAGTGTGCCAGGGACAGCTGTGGTAAGACCTGCACTTATTTTAATTTAGGTAATTTGCACAACGGCCTTGCTATTACCCTCACTCTTCAGGTGAGAGAGCAAGTGCAGAGAGGTAAAGTCTTCAGCAAAGTCACATGTCAACTTAACCTGGTCCTTGTGTGAACCAAGCAACCTGCCCTCAAGTCCTTGCTCCTAACCACGATGCTCTCTGGCTTCTCCCAAGTTACATACATGCAGTGTTACTGCAAGTTAGGCACGGTGTTAAGCAGTTTCCTTTTAAAAAATATAATCTCTAATTATACAGATTGGCAAAAATGCTTTACACCATTATGTAGGCTTCACCGAGGACAATGAGACAATTGCTAAAGATAGACACACAGAAGAAGCATTTATCTTTCAGTTCTCTTTCCCCCATTCCAACAGCTGGGTGTGATTTCTCAAATACCCTTGTTTATATTTGTATCAGTGCCCACATGACTGGCTTGTGGAAATGTCCCATTCCTGTGTGACTGTAGCAGGCCAGGCCCCTGGAGGGGGCAAGTGAGAAGTTTAGAAAGGGCTGCGCACAAGTGTCCCAGGAGACCCTGAAGCATCACACAGGACACTGGGGACAGCTTTAGCTCAGAACTGTTTCCTTGCCGAGCAGGGAGGGGCAGGGAGGGGCCGTTCCTAGATCGAGAGGGAGAAACTGTGGTTGAAAAAGTGCCCTCAGTGGAAAGAGGAAGGCAGAGGACAGGCGTCAGTCTGTCTTAGATTGTTTTCTGGTGCTAATAATATCATACCACAGGTTGCTGAGCGGCTTATTTTGGCTTGCAATTCTGATCTAAGGTCTTCTGTCAGTGGCCTTGCTGCTGGCAGAGTCCCTCTGGGACAGAAGGCATCACATGTCCAGACATAAGGAGCCTACGAGTGTCTAAATCCTCCTTCTTCTCATAAAGCTACCAGTATTCAGTCCTGGGGACCTCACTCTGATGGTCATGTCTAATTCTCGTCACCTTCCGAAGGCACTGCCCATGAACACTAGCCTTGGGGGAAGTTTCCACCCCTGAGAGACTGTCCAATTAGATCCCACCATCAGTTTTGAAGGGAACAATTCATATTAAAAATACACTATCCTCTGCACCTCTCTGATGATGTGTGGCTGCCTCCCACTGATCAAACCACCATCTCCTCATTTGACCTGAGGGGGTACAGGCAGACGGCCAAAGGCCCCTGAGTGTTGTAGTCCATCAGCTACTCCGGGCCAGTGCTGCGGTGTGTGCATGGGGTTCGCTCGGCGTGTGTGGAGGATTCACTCAGTTCTCTGCCCTGGATGGTCCCCCTGTCCACTGGGTAAGCAGACGTGTGGTGAGGGACAAAGTTCTGTGTCCCTCATAGGCTCCTGTAGTAGTCCCCTCCCTTGGCTTTGGAGGAGAGACCGCCTTTCCCTGCATGAGGGTGATCCCGCTCCCAACAAATTCCTCAAGGGGAAATTGGTCCTGGCTATTGTGAATCCTCTGAAAAACCTGTCTGCTGCTTTCCTTGTACCTTTACCTCCCAAATGAGCTTATAAATCTTCTGGCACTTCTGCCAAGACACTAGCAGCTCCAGCCAGCAGCTTGAATGTGGGCAGATTTCATCACTGTTGTAGGGTTGCAGCATGGCTGCCTCTGCTTTCCCCACAGACCTGGAGGGAAATTGCCTCACATCGCCATTCTTCTCAACACGACTGAGGAAGGAAGCGAGGAGGGACAGATGGTTCAGGTTACATGGTTGCTCCACCTGGGGCTGGTCTTCATAACCCTGACATGGCCGAGGGGGTGGTTCACATACACAGCCCGCTCATCATGCTATTCAGGATTCTGGTCAAAGATCACCTCTTGGGGAGGCCTCCCTGGTCAGTGTCCAGAACACTTCTGTCACCCTCTAGAATGTCACATTCTATTCATTCCTCCCATTACCTCCATCATTTGACTTGGTCTTGTTATTGTCTTGGTCTTCTTAGCTTCTCCCATCAGACATGAGCACCGTGAGAGCAGGGACCTCATGTGTCTTGTTCACTCTGTGTCCCAGGTCCTAGTACCAGTCCTGATACCATGTAAGATGCTGAAGCCAAATGGGTTCTTGAGGAAGGAACTACCTGGAGAACATAACCTCGCCTCTCCTTTTTACCAAGGAAGACACGAGCCTCAGAAAGGACAAGTGATTTGCCCAAAGCCACACAGCCAGTGAGCAGCACAGTTTGGAAGTGATCTCAGCTCTGGTTCATCCAGAGCTTGCTTGCTGACACCTAAGGAAGGGAAAGGTGAACCTCTAGCCAGGGGGCAGCCTGCAAGCTTGTTCTAGAGAAATCTCAGGCAGACTCCTGGGATACTTGTATCCATGTAAAAGAAAATAAAAATTGCTTGTTTTTTGTGCACCAGCTATGTCAGCCTCCTTCCACTATGCCAAATCCTTGTTTCTTTACTAAATTGTGTTATAATCCTTCAGGTTATAGCTGCTGAGTGTGGAAAAAAAGCCTAGAGATATATAAAAAGTTAAAAAAGTTCTTACTCCCATTCTACCTCCACAATTCAATATGATATGCTGAATCTTATGGAGCTTTTAAAATTCATGTAAATGCACACATTCTCATAGAAGTATAAAATGCATAAATGGAATTGTTCACATATACTATATTCTCCCCTCCTTTGTCTGATAGAATGATTGCAAATCTCTGTGAAGCTTTATGAGACTCATTTTTCAGATGCAAAGGCCGAAGCTCATAAGTGGATGGGCAGCAGACAAGGATGGTCACCACACTGCTGGTTGGGTGCAGTTGCTACTCTCAGGGGCTGAGGTGGAGGTTAATGGCCCCTGGCAAAAAGCACCCATTTTCCCGTTCCTGAACTGGGTTTCATCCCTGCAGGATCTTCCATGAGTCAGGGTTTGTGACTTGGCAGCTGAGACTTTCCATGGGGGATGAGAAGCCTTAGGCAGAAAATTCCTGGAACAAAGAGCTTTCCCTGAAGGATTCCCCCCCCGCCCCCCATCAGCTTGGCTTCTTTTTCCCTTCTTCACCTGATCCAGGAATCAGGAGCCTACCTTTACCATGTGTGGCAGACTTATTGCGGTGGACCTGAGCCGGAAAGGCCAGCTGGACTGAGTTGGTGTGATTCTGGGTGTAGAGGATCCACCTGAGGATTGTTGCTAAGGCAACATAAGCAGAATGGAAGTGGAAGATAGTTGGTGGGTTGTTTCCCAGGAGGAGCTCTGTTGTGGCTGGGTGTTCTCGTTGAGGAAGGAGCTCGGGGCCTTGCTGTCGTTGAGGCTGACCGTTGTTGCTTCAGGGGAGCTCTGGTCATCATCTCTGCTGTGAGCATCGTATCCTGGTTCCAGTAAGGATTTCTTCAGCCATCATCTGCAGACACGGACGTACATGGACAGTGCCGTGGGCTCCCAGCCCTCGATTGGATCATTTGGGTTTCCAGTGCCTAGATACGGCATTCTTCCTGTATTTGGCTTGTAGGTGAATATTGTAACTTATAAATGCCCTGTATTAAATCTGCTCTCTTACAAACCATTGACTCTAAAAAGCTAAGACACCATGGCTTGAGAGTTCTACTGGGGCTTGGTCATGGCTAGTGAAAATTCACCACCTGCTCAAGGGTTCAATACAGCACCTGAATTTGTTTCCCTCCTTAGCCTTGCTGAGGATAAATGGTGTCACCCATACACTGGTGACCTCAGCACATGCATCAGAGGAACAAGAATCGCTTGCCCTTCTGCACAGCTTGAGTGCACTTGATGGTTCTTCCTCTTTTATATCTCTGCCCAAAGGTCATCTTATGTTGGAAACCCTCCCTGAACCCTGGACTATGTTAGATCCCTTCCTCTTGGTACATCAATTATCGTTGATTTATTTGTTTGCTTTCCTTTGATCATTGTCCAGCTCTCCACAGATGTGACCCTTTTGACAGCGGAGTACTCACTGGTGAACCACAGTGCTCACAACAGTGCCCAGCACACAGTATTTACACGGTAAACACACAGCTGCATGCAAGCAGCAGGAGGTATAGATGCTTCTCCTTGTATTATTAACTGAAAACAAGTCCTGCAGATCAGCAAAGTTGAGTGCTCCCAGCCCTGCATCCTTGCAAAACTGGAACCCAGAGATCTTAAATCAAGATCTCTAATCAAGCTTCCTAAACTTGATGGAGTAGACATGCATCACATGCAGATCTATTGGGATGAAATTCTGAGTCAGGATTTCTGGGTGGAAGTGTGAGGGTGAGTTTTTTTGTAAGCTCTCAGATGACGAGGGTGTGTGTCTCTGGACCACCTTTAAAGTAACTGAGCCTCAGAGCTCCATGTTGCCCGTCTCTTTCTTCCCCAGACATTTAACATGCAAGCACTATGTGGCAGGCTTTCTTATCAGGTACATTGTCATATTTATCTAATTTACTGTGGGGCTGGGGGAAGTTACTTCACTTCTCTGACTCTCCAGTTCCTTTTCACTCAAAAGAGGCTCACAGAGGTGATAACCAGGGTTGTTGGATGACTACGCAACAATATAATAACAATAACAAAAAAGAGCATTCATGGAGCCCTTATACTATCTTATGCATTTTTTTAATTTTATTTTTTAACCAAGAACATGTATTGGTACATTGTCCATATATTGATCACATTTAACATGTTTGTTTTGTACCTGTACATGGTGTCCGTTGGTTCTCACCCCTTCCCCTCCCCTCCCTTCTGTTCCCTCCATCCCTATTTACAGCAGGCTTATTTACAATTCTCCATGATTTCCCTTTCCCCTTTCTTTCCGTTTTTTTCCCTTCCTGCTTTTCCCCCCTTCCCTCTTTCTGGTACTCCTCTCCTTTGTATATTATCTTCCTTTTATATGATATCCGTTACACTACCTTATCCTTATTTACAGTTATGGTTTCTCATATCTGAGAAACAATTCAATGTGTGGTCATGAGTGTCTGATTTATTTCGCTTAGTAGTATATTCTCAAGGAACATCCATTTACATACAAATGACTCTAGTTTATCCTTCTTTATGGCAGTGTAGTACTCCATTGTGTAGAAAAGCCACATCTTCTTTAGCTATTCATTGGTCGGTGGGCACTTGGGTTGTTTCCAAGATCTAGCTATTACAAACTGCGCTGCTATAAACATGGTTGTGCATATATCTCTGTGGTATGATGATTTTAACTCTTCTGGAATGATCCCCAGTAGGGGAATAGCTGGATCGAATGGAACCTCTAGTTGTAGTTTTTTGAGGAATCTCCATATTCATTTCCACAGTGGCTGGACCAGTCTGCATTCCCGCCAACAGTGGAGGAGGGTTCCTTTCTCCCCACAGCCCCTCCAGCATTTGTTGTTGGTTGATTTTTTCATAGATGCAATTCTTTCTGGAGTGAGATGGTATCTTAATGTTGTTTTGATTTGCATCTCTTGAATGACTAGTGATGTTGAACACTTTTTCATATATTTATTTGCCATTTTTATTGCTTCATTTGAGAAATGTTTATTCATTTCAGTTGCCCATTTTTGGATTGGGTCTTTAAATTTGGGAGGTTTAATTTTTTCGAGTTCTTTATATATTCTAGATGTTAGACCTTTATCTGATGGATAGCTAGTAAAAATTTCTTCCCACTCCGTGGTTTTTCGTCCTGCTCTATTGGTGATTTCTTTTGCTGTGCAAAAGCTTTTTAATAGCATGTGGTCCCAAGCACTGATTCTTTGTATTGTTTCCCGTGCGGTCTGGGTTCTGTCCATAAATTTTTTCCCAACCCCTGTGTCTTCAAGGGTTCTTCCTATTCTATTCTCCAGTAAATTAAAAGCACTCAATAAACCAATATCAGCCAATGAAGTTGAAGAGGTAATTGAAAACCTACCAACAAAGAAAAGCCCAGGTCCTGACGGCTTCAAAGCCGAATTCTACAAGAAATTCAAAGATGATCTAATACCACTATTCCTTAAACTCTTTAATGAAATTGAAAAAGAAGCAGTGCTTCCAAAATCATTCCTGGAAGCAAGCATTACCCTGATACTAAAGCCAGAAAAAGATCCAACTGAAAAAGAGAACTACAGGTCAATCTCCCCAATGAACATAGATGCAAAAATTCTCAACAAGATACTGGCCAATAGAATACAACGAATTATCAAGAAGATCATACACCATGACCAAGTAGCATTCATCCCAGGAATGCAGGGATGGTTCAACATACGTAAATCAATATATGTAATACAGCATATCAACAAAGTTAAAGACAAAAATCACATGATCATCTCAATAGATGCAGAAAAAGAATTTGACAAAATCCAACACACATTCATGATAAAAACACTGCAGAAAATAGGAATAGATGGTGTATACTTAAATTTGATAAAAGCCATATATGACAAACCAACAGCCAACATCACACTTAATGGTCAGAAACTGGAAGCTTTCACACTAAAATCTGGAACAAGACAAGGTTGCCCACTATCACCACTGTTATTCAACATAGTTCTAGAAACATTAGCCAGAGCAATAAGACAAGAAAAAGAAATTAAAGGGATAAAGATAGGAAAAGAAGAAGTCAAACTATCTTTATTTGTGGATGACATGATACTCTACATAGAAGACCCAAAAAACTCCACCAAAAAGCTTCTAGATTTAATTACGAAGTTCAGTTGCATTGCTGGATACAAAGTCAACACCCAAAAGTCAATAGCATTCCTATACACAAACAACAAACCCACTGAAAAAGAAATAGCAGAAGATAGACCTTTCACAATTACACACAAAAAAATAAAATACCTAGGAATCTATCTAACAAAAGATGTAAAAGATCTCTACATCGAAAACTACAGTAACCTAAAAAAGGAAATTGAAAGGGATATCAGAAAATGGAAAGATATCCCATGCTCCTGGGTAGGAAGAACCAACATAGTGAAAATGGCTATACTTCCTAAACTATTATACAGATTTAATGCAATTCCAATCAAGAT
>PVJO010017135.1:0-21869 GCA_004026905.1 Hystrix cristata | reverse complement strand
AGGGCATTGCAGTCCCCAATCTAAAACTATACTATAAAGCTACAGTGATAAAAACTGTATGGTACTGGCAAAAAGACAGACCTGAGGATCAATGGAATAGAGTGGAAGATACAGAAACAACTCCAAATGCACTCAAATACCTCATCTTGGACAAAGGAGCCAAACATCCTCACTGGACGAAAGATAGCCTCTTTAACAAATGGTGCTGGACAAATTGGCTTGCCACATGCCGAAAACTAAAACTAGACCCATGCCTCTCACCATGCACTAAACTGAGATCGAAGTGGGTCAAAGATCTAAACATTATCTTATGCATTTTACATACCCTGGTTCTTTCAACTCTTATCACAATTTTGTTGACATGGGTGCTACTCAGTGGCCATTTGTGGGCAAGAAGGAACACAATTTAATCATTAATGGCACAGGATGTGAAGCTAGGCTGCCTGGCCTCGCCTGCCATGTGACATTGGGTGAGTCACTTAAATATCTTTGAGAATTGTTCCTCATGTTCAAAATGGGAGGAGCATCTTAATATACTTAATCAACTTTAAAAGAGGTTCAGAGACTATGTAGGCAAATAGTGGTGAGGGTCAACACATTGTCTCTAGACTGCCTGGCTGCACCCCACACATCATAGGGTTGCAGTGAGCTCAACACCTTCAGGCCAAGAGGTGGCTCTGGGACTCTACCTCAATTACCAAACTCTAAACTTACCCTTAAATTTGACATGGATGGACCTGCCTACAAATGAGGTCTGTCCTGGCAGTGGGGGTGGGGATTCTGCAGAGGGTACACACCATCCTACAGAGGCTGCCTGAATCCCCTCACTGATTGGGCTGGAGGCAGAGGGATGGTGGGACCTCCCTAACATCCTGACAATGTCAGAAGAACTGGGTCTCCCCGACCTTCCTTCTCAGCAGCCTGGCTAGGAGCTTATACTCAAGCCATCTCTCACCTAAGACATCCCAGTGGGTAATTCTTGACAAGACCCAGGGAAAGTCATGAGGTCGCCATAGATCTGTTAGGTGGAAGTTTTGGAGTGTGGGTCAAGGAGCTACATTGTGATAAATGGGCTTCAAGATGTTCTGTGTATGTGACTACCACATTATCCGATACTCCACCATTATATATGTCGCTAGATTAACACAGCATCCTCTCCCTGTGTGAAGCATCATGGCAGAGGGAAGGGTTCGGCCTCACAGGTGTGACAGACCTTGGTTCCTTTGCGCTCTGCAACTCGGGTTAAGGTTTGTCCCCTTTGAGGGTCAGTTTGCTCTTCTGAAAAATGCACAGCTTCTGGAGGCTATATGCAGGACTCTCCACCTGATCCCCGGGTTCTGGCTGAGAAAACTGGAGAGAGGGCAGTGGGATGCCTTGAGCAATGTGATGCAAGTGAGCATGTGTACGATGCAAGCAAACTTCGTCTCAAGTACCTGAGCCACCATAGTCAGAACAGGTGGCACTCAGTAACAGGTGGCACTCAGTAAGCAGAACATAGTCAGAACAGGTGGCACGCAGTAAGCAGGCTTTGCGTAGAGTACCCAGAACATAGTAGAAGTACCCTAGCTATAAGGTTTTGGGCAGAAGAGAGTACTGGCTCACAGCAGCTGAAGTGGTAATTGCTAGCCCGGTTCCTTCACTTGGTCTCTTTGGGAGTCCTTCTCTATGGAGTCAGCCTCCATCTCTCTCTATGGCCCCATATAACATCCCACTTTCCAAATGAGAAGGCTGAGCCCAGGAAGACTGGCCTGCAAAGTATTGGAGCAACAACTCCACTCAGGGTCCTCTGGTTCTGCCCTCCCCTGCCTAGATGCTGTCACCGAGGGGCCTTCTCACTCTTCCTTCTTCCTCCTACAGCTAAGAGAGCCCAAATTCCAGGTGTGCTCTTCCAGCCTGGGCTCTTTATCTCTGGAACATGACCCTGGTAATGCTGGGTGGGGCTAGAATCTTATTCCTTTCCTACAAGTCATGCCTCAACCCAGAGACATGGGTTACAGGCATGACTTCAACGCTTATCAGGCTGTGCAACTGCAGGACCAAAGACTTCCACCCCTTTGAAGAACAAAGGTGCAATAAAATGTAGCAGCAAATCATGGCCTCTCTGGGACTTGTAATCAAGACACATGGAAAACAACAACTTAGCAAAGAGAAAGAGAAGAAGAAGTCTGGAAATCAAGAAAGAGCTGACAGGAAACTAGAAATCACAGAGAAAATTGAAAAACTGGAGACAATGCAAATGAAGCAGTCTGAAATGCTAACCTGAGCTCCTGGGGAAAGGGGCTAGTCTCCACCAACACACGGTAATACTGGAGAGGGTTGGCACCCTCAGTGATAAAAATGGACCAGAAGCACTAGCCCAAGAAATGTCCACGATTATTGTAAACTGCAAATATATGGCAGGCTAGTATTGGAGAATATATACACTGCATTGCTCACCATATTTAGGAGTATTAGAGTCAGGAACCATTTTGAGAAAGGAAATGTTTGAGACTCAACTACTCCAGGAATCAGAAGTCACAGAACGACCACACTTCGGGGTCTCTGGGATCAATTTACAGCAGTGACTGGATGAGAAATGGCCACCAGAGACAGTACTAGAAAGTGGGAGGCTGAGTTACCGACCGCCTGAGAAGTGTAAGCAGTGGTGAACTCAGGCTATGAAGGACAGAGTGGTCACACACTCCGTGGTGAGAAGCCAGCCCAGCTGCGTGTGGTTTTCAGAGGGGATGGGGTCAGTAAGTGCTGGGATTAAGTCCAGTGCACTGTATGTCTTCTTGCTACTTGCTTCCCAGGAACTTAGTGGCCTATTTGCATTCCCCACCTGCCAATGGGATCAGGGATACACCTTGACTTGGATGTTTGCCACACCCCACAGAACATAGACAGAGGGGCCTCTGGAGCAGGGGAGGTCCTTACAAGCCCATAGGCCTCAAAGATAGTTAGGGATAGCAGTGACTTAGGGCACACAGCAAGGCACAGACACTAAAAGTCACTGGAGTGAGCACAACACGGACTGACTCCATCTCACAGGAAAGGTGAGACAGGACTCACCATTCACACAACAAAGTGTAGGTGTGAAAACACAACAGACCCTAGTTATGATTCATCATGTCTACCACATATCTGGTGGATACCAACACCACAAACCCTGGAAAGAAACTGTTCTTCCGAACACTTCAACCCAGAGGAATTTTGGGGTTCATTTCTCTTTGTTTTTTGAGTTTTTCTTTTCCCCTTTCTTCTGCTTATTTTATTCTTCTTATTTTTCCATCATTTTTTCCCTGTTACTTCTATTGGATTCTGTTTACTTTCATTTATTCTCTAAATGGATATTTTGTCTCACTTTTCTCTCCTCATCTTCCTTTTCTTTCTTTCTCAACCATTTTCCCTTGTGCTATCCCTTCATTTTATTATTCTGCTTTATTAATTTTTTACTATTTAGTTGATTATATTATTCCTGATTTCCTTTCTACTGTTCATGGTGGTATAGTTGTTGCATGTAGTAGGTATCTATTCTATGGCAATATTTGGTTTGTCTTTGTCTTTTGGTTTGTCAATATTGACAATATTTAGTTTGTCAATAACTGATTCCTCTATACTAGTGTTGCAGTTCTCTTTTGTATTATTGGGGATGATATAGTCACAGCTTTAATTGATTCTTAAGTCTTTGTTATTATTGCTCATTTCTATCGTTAATGGTACATAGTTGTTCCTTCTAATTGGTATGCTATAACTGTGTGCTAATACCTGATTTGTCTTTGTGCCATCAACATTACTATTGATTATTTTTCTTCTCTGAGTGGTGCTGGGATATAGACCCCCAGAAGAAGTTCAGATAATAAGAGACCTTCAGATATTATATTGAGTAGGTTTAAGAGGGATGTAAATACCAAAATCAAACCCAAGGATACAACACAGGAAGACAGAATCTAACTAGAGAGATTTCCACAGTAGTGACAGTTTTTCTACCCTAACTGACCTTCAACCTGCAGCATGAAAACAATAGAAACATAAGAGAGCAAGGAAACAAGATGCCTCCAAAAACCCTTAGCTCCCCTAAATCTGATTGCACAGGTACTGAAATGGAGGAAGTTACAGGCAAAGAGTTCAACAACCGACAAGTCAAAATATTTGAAGAAATCACAGAAGAAATATATAAGCATATGCATGAGATGCTTAGCAAGCTTAAAGAAGATTAAAATCAACAGAGAAATGATTTAATGATAAAAATGTTCAGTGAGCTTGAAGAATAAACAGTGAGTGAATTGAGTTAAACAAGACAATACAAAGTATCAATGACAATAATTACAAGGAATTTGAAATTATGAAGAGAAATCAGGCAGCGATTCTGATATGAAAACTTCAATAGAAATCATGGATTGTTGATTTGACCAATATGAGGACAGAGTTCAGAAGTTTAAGACAAGATTGATGAAGGGGATCATGAAAGCAGTGACACCCTAAAGACAGCAAGACACCAAGGGAACTAAATTCAACAGCTGCTTGAGGGTGGGAGAAAAGAAAACAACCTCAGAATGATAAGAATAGAGGAAAAATTAGAAGATGACTCAAAAGGTGTAAAAAAATACTCACCAAAATAAGAGCAGAAAATAATTCCAAATCTAGGGAAAGAATTTAGTGTTCAAGTACAACAAGTACACACAACCCCAAATAACCACATGCAGAGAAGAAACTCTCCATGACACACCTTGATGGAAATTCCAGAAATTCAGCCAAACCAGGTAATACTAAAAGCTGTTAGAGAAAAGCAAGCAGCCTATAAAGAAAACTCTTTCAGAAAAACAGCAGATTTCTCAGCACAAACCTTAAAGACCAGAAGAGTTTCAAATTAAGTCTTTTAAGGCCTAAAAGAAAGCAGTTGTTAATCCAAACTTCTATATCCTGCAAAAATCATCCTTCAAATTTGAAAGAAAACACTTTTCACAACAAACAAACCCTAAACAAATACACGACCACTGAGCCAGCATTTCGGGAAGTACTTAAGGGAATCCTAGACTGAGACAGGGAGGCAACCAGCACCAAGGAGCCCAAAGGAATATGTTCATCTAACTGGGACAGTAGTTAAACAAAAGGAAAAAAATCAGCTGTGGAGAAATAATGCAATGACAGGACTCAGTAAATACCTTGCAATAATAACTCTCAATGTCACTTGTTTTAACTCCCCAGTCAAAAGACACAGACTGGCAGATTGGATCAAAAACAAATCCAACCATATACTGCCTGCAAGAGACACACCTCATCCAAAAGGAAACAAACAGATTGAAAATGAAACTCCACACAACTGGACCATGAACACACAGAAGAGTAGCTGTTCTATTTTCAGACACAAAGACATCAGACCAAAACTGACAAAAAGACGCAAAAATGACCATTATATCACTGATAAAGAGAACGATTCTTTTTTTTTTTTTTTTTGGTGCCAGGGATCGAACTCAGGACCTTGTACTTGCGAGGCAAGCACTGTAACCACTGAGCTAAATCCCCAGCCCCTAAGAGAACAATTCAACAGGAATAGATAACAATTTTAAATATGTATGCACCCAATCATGGCACAACCAACTTCATAAAACAAAAACTACTGGACTGAAAGGAAAGACAGACACCAGTACAATCATAGCGGGGAACTTCAATATCCCACTCTTGTAATTAGGCAAGTCAATCAGACAAAAAATTCAACAAAGAAACATCAGAGTTAAACCAAACCATTGGACAAATGGACTTAACCGATACCTACAAACTATTTCATCCAACAACAAAAGAATACACACTTTTCTTAGCAGCACAAAAAAGTTTCTCCAAAATATACTGTATCCTAAACTATAAAGTGTGTCTAAATAAATATACAATAAGTGTAATAATCCCTTGTATACCTTTGGATCATAGCTGAATGAAACTGAAAACTCAATAGCAAAAGAAACCACAGAAACGACACAAACACATGAAAATCAAATAATATGTTATTTTTAAAAATACATTATGGAACAATCAATCAATCACAGAAAAAAAGCAGGAAGAAATAAAAATGTTTCTAGAATCAAATGACAATGGAAGCGTACCATAGCTAAAGCTATGGGACACAAATAAAGCAGTCCTAAAATAGGAGTTTATAGCTCTGATGCACATATTAAAAAAATAGAGCAATCCCCAATAAATAAACTAATGATGCATTGCAAGGTCCTAGAAAAAACAAGAGCAATCCAAACCTGAAAGTACCAGAAGGCAAGAAATTATAAAGATCAGTGTGAAAATTAATGAAATCGAGACTAAAGCACAATATAAATAATCAATGAATCAAAGTAAGTTCTTTGAAAGATAAACAAAATTGATAAGTCCATAGCCAAATTTATAAAAAGAAGAAAAGGGCTGGGGATTTAGGTCAGTGATTAGAGTGCTTGCCTTGCAAGCACAAGGCCCTGAGTTCGATCCCCAGCACCACAAAAAAAAAGAAGAAGAAAAAAAAGAAAAGAAAAAACCCACAACCATACAACTAGCAATGAAAATGGAGAAATTAGAATGGACACCACAAAAATCTAAGAAAATATTTGAAAACATATTCCAAAAATGGAGAACTTAGAAGAAATGGAAAACTTCCTAGACAAATACGAATTCTTAAAATTGAACCAACCATATATAAAAGCCCTGAATAGATAAAGAATGGCCAATGAAATAGAGGCAGTAATAAAAACCTACCAACTAAGAAAAACCTGGGAATTGACAAATTCACATACTGATGTCTACCAGATCTTCAGGGAAGATCTAATGACGATACTCCTCAAAATCTTCCATGAAACCAAAAGATTCTTTTTTTTGGGGGGGTGACTGCTGGGGCTCAAACTCAGGGCCTTCTGCTTGCTAGGCAAGCACTCCACCACTGAGCCAAAACTCCAAGCCCTTATGAAACTGAAAGAGAAAGAGAACTGCTAAACTCATTCCTCGAAGTGTTACATCCAGGGGTGGACAGCTTGCCTTGCAATGTCATGCCATGCCACTGCTCTTGTCCATGCACCTCCCAGTGATCCTAAACCCTGTACCAGTAAAGAATGAAAAAGAAAAAGGCAAAGTTTAGCATCACAAAACACAGTTTATCTGGGGAAAAAGATGGAATTGAAAGAAGATAGACAACTACCATGAGGTAGCAGAGGGTTTTGGGGTGACAGCCAATGAGCACCTCCCCCTGGCTCGTTTTATTGGGCACTGGTGTCTTCTGCATCCCCCAGGTGGGCACTTGTGACATGACCTGATGTCTGTGACTGTCTTTGGTCCTAACCTAGGCCTCCTGAGCATTTGGCCTCTCCTGTTTCTTTGTAATGAATAAGTGAAGGGGAAGGGCCTACTAGGAAGGCAGGTTACTTAATGATTAAATAAAGGGGACATGTGTGCATGTGTGTATCTGGAATACTATAGAACATACATATAAATCTGTATGCATGGGGGTGTGTATGTATCTTACATACTAAATAAGAGCTCTCAGGTGGTTGTCTTCTGTCACCCTTGTATTCTGTCAGGTAGGTGAAATGCTGGCCTTCCTGTTAACCATGTTGTCTGGCGCCTCTCCCCAACCTGGCTAGCCTTTCCTTCCTTGTTTTTGCGCTTACCATAACCACTGCAGAGTCTACCTGTGAAGGCAGAACCTGATCTGAGTGGTAGAGGCAGAAACGGCTTTTCATGAATTTCCTTATTGATGTTTTCTTTTTTTCCTCTTGGTGCTGGGGATCAAACCCAGGGCAGCATTGTGCTTGCTGGGCAAGCACTCTACCAATTGAACTAAATCCCCAACCCCACCTTGTTAATCTTAATAAAGCTCAAGTGAAATATTTATCTTATCTTTCCCTACCTATGGTGCTCCCTGCCCCACAGAAGCAAGCATTTCTCTGATACCAAACCCCAAAAGGACTTAACCAAAAAAGAAAAGCACAGGCCAATCTCATTAATGCACTTAGATCCAAAAATCCCCAAGAAGATACTTGCAAGCTAAATGCAACCAATTACTAAAAAGATCATATATCACAACCAAGTGAGCGTCATCCCAGGAACGGAAGGATGATTCAACATATGTAAATCAATAAACGCAATACAAACATAACAGGGAGCAAGGTAAAACTCACGTGTTCATCTCAATAGACGCAGAAGTGGCCTTTGACACTTATTCATGATAAAAATCTGATAAAAATAGGTATAGAAGGACCTTAACTCAAAGTGATAAAAGCCATTAATGACAAACCCACTCCCATTGGTATACCAAGTTAGAGAAAACCAAAAACATTTCTTCTAAGATAAGGAATAAGAAAAGGGCATCCACTCTCACAACTCCTGTTCAGTATATCCTAAAACTTTGGCCACAGCAATCAGGCAAGAGAAAGAAATAAAAGGAATATGTATAGGAAAGGGAGAAGTCAAATGATCAGTATTTGCAAATGACATGATCTTTTACATAGAAAACCCAACAACTACCAAAAGACAGATGTAAGAAATTCAGGAAAGTGGCAGGGTACAAAATCAATACACAAAAATTAAGAGCATTCTCACACACCAACTGTGAACTCACTGAGAAAGAAATCAGGAAAGCAATCCCAATCACAGCAGCTTAAAAAATAGCTAGGAATTAACCTAACAGAAGAATTAAAAAGACCTCCTTCATGAAAGCTGTAATACTGTCAAAAAAGAGATTGCAGAGGACATTAGACAATGGAAAGACATCTCATGTTCCTAGAGAGGCAGAATCAATATTATAAAAATGTTCATAATACTGAAAGTGCTGTATAGATTTAGTGTAATCCAAATGAAAATACCAACAAAATTCTTCATAGTACTAGGGGAAAAAAAATCCCTGAAATTCATATGGATCCAGAAGAGACCCAGAAGAGCAAAAACAATCCCAGGCAACAAGAACAAATCAGTGGGCATCACAATACTAGATTACAAAGCTACAGTGAGGAAAAGAAGACAGAATGCTACTGGCACAAAAATGGACGTGCTAATCAGTGGAATAAAATTGAGGATGCAGTAACATTTCTAGGCTCAGTCAGCCATCTGATCTTTGACAAGGGGACCAAAAACATGCTGGAGAAAAGTTAGAATCTTTAAAAAGTGGTGCTGGGAAAACCGATTATCTGTATCTGGAGAATGAATGTAGATCCATGTCTCTCACCCTATATGAAAGCCAAATCAAAATGGGTGAAGGACATAGACAGAAAGCAGCAATACTAACTCTATGGGGAGACAGAAAGGGTAAAACTCTAGAACACACAGGAACAGAAAAGGTCTTTCTGAACAGAACACCAGTTCTGGTCAGGAACAGAACGATCAGCATGTGGGATTATATCAAATTAAAAAGCTTCTTTCAAATTAAAGAGCAGCAAAGGAAAAAAAAACAATACAATGACAAACTACACAATAGGAAAAAAAAAACTTGCCAGCTACCCTTGAAGAGACGTCTAATATTTACATAAAGACTCAAAAACTAGAACCCTCGATATAAGACGCAATGAAAAATGGGCAGTTGAAATGAATAGATACTTCTCAAAATAAGAACTGCAAATGACCAAGAGATGCATGAAAAAAGGTTCAGCATCTTCGACCCTTAGAGAAATGCAAATGAAAACGGCAGTGAGATTTCATCTTACTCCAGTAAGAATGGCTATTATCAAGAACTGAAACACAAAAATTGTTGGTGAGATCGTGATTGTGGGGAAAATTACCCCTTGTACATTTTTGGTGAGAATATAAACCAGTACAGCCATAGGAAATCAGTGTGGGGAGTCCTTAAAGAATAAAAACTAGAAACTCCATTGAAACCAGCGATTCCCCTTCTAGATCTCTTCCTGAGAGAGATAAAGACATCATATTGCAGTGATAAATTCATACCTATGTTTATAGAAGAAAATTCATAAGAGCTAAACCTCACAGGTGGCCAATATGTCCATCGAAACATGAATGGATAAACAAAACATGGTATATATAAACAATGAGTACTATTCTACCTCAAAGAAGAATAAATTTGAGTCATTTGTCAGAAAATAGATGTAACTTCAGATCATAATATTAAATAAAATAAGCCATATACAGAAGGTTAAATATTGTATAGTTTCTCCTACCTGAGAAATCCAAAGTATAAATAATTGCAAGAGCTAAATCAAGGATAGATGGTAGGAAAGAGAGAGATTAGTTTTGAGGAGATGAGAGTGGGGTCTGAGGATGGAGGGAAATGAGAGAGAGGAAAGAATTAAAGTTTCAAAATGGTACATGTAGATGTACAAATTCTCCACAACAGGTATATTCATTATGTACTGCAAACATAGCGCTGATAAAAAATTTTTTAAGGCTTCCACCTCTGAGCCTCCTAATTCTTCACTGAGAAGTATCATATGTCAGCTTCCCAGCTTACAGTTGGAGAGAAGGTCAGGAGATGTTCCAGGACAAGATTGGGGCTGGTTCCACTCACCTGGCACCTGAAATCTCCAGTGTGTGCTTTTACGTCCTGTGCCCTTTGTGGGAGAGGAGATCGACACCAAAGAAAGGAAGGCACCACGCCAGACACAAGAAGACAGCTCATTTAGTGTGCCTGCACAGGCCCAAGGGACTAGCATGCAAAGCCTGAGCAAAAACCAAACAAGGAGAGCAGAATTTATTTGAAAAACCTATCCCACCAAGATTTTAGGGTACAAACGAAATCCAATGATTGCATGCACAAGTTTTCACTTTATTTGAATACAGATATTGGTTGATTACATTGGTTACAACAATTTTCACCTATTTGGCCTAAAAATCTAGTTAGCTCACTTTTCAGGGTTGCCTGCTGGGTCAGTTAGTTAATCCTGTTGTTTATTTTTATCTCTTTACACGCGGGGGCTCAAAGGTCAGCCCTCCTTATCACTTCCCTTACTAATTCTCATGAAACATGGAGCCTGCCAGTCTGCAATTGTCTGTGGCCTCCGGAGTTTATGGGGGTGGGGGGTCCTGCCCTATCCAGGCCTGGGAAGGAGATGGGTGGCTGTAAACTTAGGAGTTCACAGTCATCTTTGCCCACCCAACCATCTTGCCCTCACCTCACTAGGCAAGTGCCAAGTTCTGAGAGTCCAAACCCGCCCTGTGTGATGCTGAAGTGGTTAGTTTCTGTGCCCAGTTCTCCCTGCCCCATGTCTTGGCCACTTGCCCGGGCAGGGAGGAGGCAGCTGAAAGAGCAGGGATTGGCTGGTGTAGCTCGGCCCAGCCCCGCCTCCTACAATGTCCTCCTAGTCAGCAGCCAGGGGCAAATAAGTCTCAGGAGAGTGGTGAGCAATTTGTGGGACGAGCAGCTCCTGAAAGAAGGTGACAGGCTAGGGCTGGTGGGGTTGGAAGATCCTGGCCCAGGATGGGAGGGGACTGGCCAAAGCTGGGGGGTGCTCCGTGGAGTGATGTGAACAGGGAGACTATTGGTTTCTGGTCGACGTCCCATGGCCATGTCGCTATCTTTCAGGCAGGTTTGCACTCTAGATAGTCTCTGTCATTGATCTCTTTCTCATTGTCCTCCTCCTCCCGCTCCTCCTCTATCTCCTCACCCCATCTTCTCTTCTTTTTCCTCTCTCCTCTCAATGCCTCCTTGCCTGTATTACCCATAATGTCCCTCCCTCTCTGAGCCCTCCTTTCCTTTCCTGCAGCACTACCCTTCTCCAGCATCCCCAGAGTCCCTGTCCTCTTCCTGGATATCAGAACCACCCCCATCCCCTCTGCCCTGCAGGATGACACAGCTGAGCCTGTCCTGGCTGGGACTGGGACCACTTGCAGTCTCCCCTTGGTCGATTGGGCTGCTGGTTGGGGCCTCCTGGCTCCTGGCCCAATTTCTGACCTGGATCTACAACTTCTATGAAAACTATCGTCGCCTTCAATGTTTCCCTCAGCCCCCAAAACGGAACTGGCTCATGGGTCACCTGGGCTTGGTGAGTGTGGCAGCAGGAGGGGTCTGGGGCACTGGGGTGGATGGGTTACTCAGGGGTCAAGAAGGGGATCAGGTCCCCAGCACCAAAAAAAAAAAAAAAAAACCAAAACAAACAAACAAACAAAAAAACCAGAAGGGCATCAGGGAGCTGGGGTTCAGGAGGAGGTCTTGGTCTAGGAAGCAGAGAAGAGAGATGGCTCACTCACTCCTGTGTGACACTCGTTCCATAAGTGTGCCATCCCTAACCCTTCTCCCACCCCTGTCTCTCCATCCATAGTCTGCTTTGGATTCAGGTCAGGCTGGGCCTCCCCACATCAATGCGCCTGTGAGGCGCCCTCGGGGTGGGCTACACAGAGTGAGGACCCCTTGTATTCCCGTGCTCCCTGCTGCTGGGCCTGAGGCCTGGTGAGAGGTGCCGTCCAGGGCTTGCTCCCTACCTGGACTGTGTCTGAGGGTAGCCCACTTCCGGGTTACTGCGTTTTTCACAGGAATCAAATTTGATTCCCTCACCCAATACAGGAGTAGAGCTGCCCTACCCCAAAGAGGGTTATGGGCTGCCTCCCTTGTTCCCCTTCCTTGGTACCTTCATCTGATCTTGTTCTCTTCCCCTAACATGTCACAATGATCCCTATTGCCCAATGTGGTTAAACGCTCGCCACTCATTTCCCCTTTCAGAAGCCTTCTGTGATGCCCCCACCCGCTTCAGAGCACACCTTGGCCTTTGATTTAGACCTACTCCTCCCTCGCAGTGACATTGCCTTGCTCGCCTTTCTTCTGAAGCGGGTAGCTGACGGCTTTGTACTCAGGCTCAGTGAGCTTTTGCAGAGGACTCTCCGTGCCAGTTCCTGCAGCGCTGCAGGTGCTCACAGGTGGACACTGACACCCAGATGGAGCAGAGGGGTCACCTCTGCTCTCCCGAGGTCTGCCGAGCCTGGAATGCCGCAGGTGGATGGATTCTTCACCAGGAGAGGGATTGGTGGTGGCGTGGACCAGTTAGGACACGAAAGGATATGAAATAAGCCTGACAAGTCCCGAAGCCTCACTGCTGCCCACAAACTAACATCTTGTGGGCAGGGAGACAGAGATTCCCTCCGTCCTTAAAGGTCCAGAAAACACGCTCCCTCTAGAGGTTGTACTTCCTGCAGAGGCTGAAGGAGCCACCTGCTGTGGCTCGTGGGATAGCTTGTAAGTCAGGGGTCTGCAGAGTAAGAGAACCAATGGGACATCCATGTTCACATACACACTCATACGCAACTCACACACACACACACTCACACACACTCACATACCCAGAGAGAGTCATGTGTTGCTTAACAATTGAGACCGGTTTTGAGAAATTCATCCTGAGGCAAATTTTTCCTTCTGCCAACTTCACAGAGCATGTCTTACACACACAAAGATGGTGTAGACTACTACACGCCTAGGCCATGGGGTGCAACCTCTTAGTCCTAGTATACAAAGCTGTACGGGACACTGAGTAACGTAGCACAGTGGTATTTGTGTATTGAGAAGTATCTAAATGTAAAGAAAGTACAGCAAGATTACTGGGGGTAAGGAATTCCTCAGCTCCCTTATAACCTTACGAGACTAACCTCATGTGTGTTGTCAACAGAAACATCATTACACAGCACGTGATTGTAATATAACATCACACACACACACGTTCATACACAGGTATATATGCATGTATTCCCACTGTCTCGTGTAATTATGGCGATGAGAAGTCCCACTCTCTGCCATCTGCAAGCTGCAGCTCCAGGAAGTGGATGGCATTATAATTCAGTGTGAGTCCAAAGTCCTGACCCTACAGGGTAAGCTGGGCTGACAGTGTAAGTCCTGGACTTTGGCGTCTCTGACGTCCAAGGGCAGGAAAAGACGGGTGGGTGTTCCAGTTCCAGAAGAGAGGGCGAATTTGCCCTTGCTCTGCTTTCTTTGCTCTACCTAGACCTCAGTGGATTGGATGATGCCTCCTCTACCCTGGGGAGGGGGCTTCTTATTCATTTCACTGATGCAAATGCTAATTTCTTCTGCAAACAACTTTGGCGACAGGCCCAGGAGTCATGCTTCACAAGCCTTTTGGGTGACCCTTAGCCCAGCCCAGGCCACATCTGAAATGAGCCCTCTCAGAGGTGACTGCTTGTGCCTTGTTTGCAGGTCCCTCCCACAGAACAGGGCTTGAAGGAAGTGACTAAGCTGGTGGACAACTACTCCCAGGGCTTTATATCCTGGATGGGTCCCATCGTTCCCATCGTCACTTTATGCCACCCTGACATCACTCGAACTGTCCTCAGTGCCTCAGGTATCCACGTGGAGCTGGTGGTGGTGGGAGCCATAGCTCACCGAGCTTCCAGCCCCTCCAGCCCCAGCCTTCTGTGCAGCCCCTGCAGCACCTTGGCTCCTGCTTTCCTCTCCTCCCAGCCTGCTCTGATTTTCTCTCATATATTCTCCAGTCCCCATTTACCTGGTTCTTCCTCTCCTGTCAATGCCCAAAACCCATCCTGATGTTCTGGTCACACCCGGAGCTCCAAGAGGCCTCATTCTGAGGCCTCGTCCTGGAGGGACTCTCACTCTTGAGGAAATGGATCCGGATAGAGACATCCCCAACCTCAAGTGGGCAGGAATAGGCCAGAGGGAGATGGACTATGAATGGAGAAGTGTGGTGTTTCTGTTGAAGTACGCTGGAAGGCTTCCTGGAGGGAGACCTGCTTGAGGAAGTTCTGGAACGGTGAGCAGGAAGGTTTTAAAGCAGACTCAGGGGGTGCATTGCACATCAGAAGCATCCGAGGCTCCCTCCCAGGGCTGGCATCAGCCTTGCCCACGCTCGGGCCCAGAGCGATGAGGAGGGTTTGCAGTTTCTGTGAGATCCGGGCTGCTGGCCTCCTGACACCTAGCTCTGCTGGACCAGTTCCTTCTACCTTACCCCGTGGTCTGTCCTCCAGGTGGTCATTGCCCTCCTGCTCTCGGCCTCAGGAATCTCCCCACGGCCTAGGAGATCCCTTCCCAGCCCGGCTCCTTTCCTCCGCCCTTGCCATCCGTGCACAGGCTGGGCCGAGCAGGGGAGGGGCTGCATCTCAAAGACCGTGGTTCTGACACCAAAATGCTGGTGATCTGGGCAGATCCCAGGCTCCTTATAGATGCCAAGATTTCTTTCAGTCGTGAGTGCTAGAAACTCACCATCTTGTAGTCTATGCAACAAAAGGAGATCTATTGTCTCCAAAGACTTACTGGGTTGGGGCATGAGTGTCTATAGTCGAGGTCTCAAATAATGCCATCAAGAACCTGTCTCCTCTCAGTTTTGCCTTCCCTGGTGTCACTTTTCCCTTCAAGGTAGCCCTTATCTGACTGTCCAAAGGATAAGTCCAAGCAATTCAGTTTTGTGGGGGAGCCCACTTTTCCTCCAGAGTTCCCATTAATGACCTGTGACTCATTTTGATTGTCTTGGTCTCAATCACAGGACAATCTCCTCGTTCAGTCACTGTGGCTCTGTTGCCCAGTCTTGGCAGGCAAGGGGCTCCCACTGCTACGGTTTTGGGGAACACAGTGCAGTAGATTGGCTAAGAACTCAGGCTGTGGTTGAGACAGATCGAGAAACCGGACTCAGACATGTCACTTACCATCTGGGAGACATTGGCCAAATGCGTTCATGAGGCAGAGCTTCGGTGTCCTTCTCTGGGAGATGCGACACAGGAGAACCCAGGCGAAGTTGGTGTTTGGGATCCAAACGGGGCAGGACTCTGTCTGTCCCTGTAAGCATGGAACTGGATGGCTGTGTGGGGGGTGAGGTCAGGGAGCCCCGGAGGAGCTCAGCATGACAGCGCTGGGCTGCTGGAGGGGATTCCCAGGACTCCGTCTGGGTCCCTGCACAGCACACCCACCTGCGTGAGCCCAGAGGAGTGTGCATTGGCTCTTCTTTGTCCTTTCCAGATTCAGAGCTCAGAGGAAGGTCTCCTGTACACCCAGAGCCTGGCACACACCTATGGCGATGTGTGCTGCTGGTGGGTGGGGCCCTGGCACGCGGTGGTCCGCATCTTCCACCCGTCCTGCATCAAGCCCGTGCTCTTTATGCCAGGTAGACACCACAGTGCCCCCCAGTCTGCAGTCACTGAGGTCTCTGTGCTGCCTGCAGCTGATTGGGTGAACATGTGTGGGCAGGAGGGGCTGTGACCTGGTCGCCCTGCCTCTGCCTCACGTGGACCCACCTGTGTGAGCTCTGGTCTCGTCTGCTTTTCTCAAAAGTGTCCTGTGGCAGCTGCCGAATGGCTGCGGCTGCTCTATGGCCACCTCTTGTCATTTCTATTCACACTTGGATCCCAATTATACCTGGTATGTGTCACAGCTGGGTCTACCTCATGCATACCTGCGATCTTGTGAAGATTGTTAAGTTTGAGGCGCAGCTATGGCCAAGAACACTGGGGGATTCTCCGGTTTGTCTGGTTCTTGTCTGAGCTGCTGTTTGAGGTTGTCTTTCATCCTGCTGGTGATGTCTCACTGTTTGGGGCTTGTCTGAGGTCTGAGATGCAGCATTCCGTTGAGAAATGTCTGGGACCATCTTTGATTGTTGTCTTGGGCAGGTATTAAAGTACCCGGATGATGTCCAAGGTCCACTTGAGCCCCATGTGGCCTCACCTCGGACATTAATATGGTCGTAATTTAACCCTATGTGTGGACTGACTGTGGGTCATCCTGAGGTCATGTTATGTCATTACTGGTCCACGTCAGTGCATGTTGTGTCATGTCAAGGCAGGTCATGCATGTTGTTGTGTCAGGAGATGTCCACGTTACATGGTCCAGGTCTGTGGCAGGAGATGTCAGAGCATGAGAAGGTGGACAGGGTGTCCTAGGTCTCTGTAAAGCTGTCTGCAGAGTGTTTTCTGTGCTTGGTTGTTGCCGAACACGTGGGACCAGGTAGAAGCCAGGTCAAGATGTGCTTGGGTGTGTTGTGCCGTGTTAGGCTGTGACTCTGCTCTGCTCTGCTGCTGCTGCCTATTTGGTCCCCTCTTATGTCCCCCTGCTCCATGCTTCCTTTGTCCCTGGATCCCTTCCTGGGAGGGGCAAGTGCAGAGCCCTGACTGGGAGCCCCCAGCCCCTCTCCCCATGACTGGGAATCCCTTCCCTCTCCATGGCCCCTGATGGCTCTCCTTCCCATCAGCTGATGTTGCCCTCAAGGACATGGTCTTCTACAGCTTCCTGAGACCCTGGCTGGGTGAGTTCCTGCAGGGAAAGGGGCTCGGGGACAACCTGGGGGATGAGGGGAAGGTGCTGCCTTTGCCCACTGCCCACGGCTGCCCCAACAGGGGATGGGCTCTTGCTGAGTACTGGTGCCAAGTGGAGCCACCACCGTCGCATGCTGACACCTGCCTTCCATTTCAACATCTTGAAGCCCTATGTGAAGATCTTCACTGAAAGCACGAACGTCATGCATGTGAGTCCTGAGCCCAGGGTCCCGGCTGGAGGCTAGAGGGTGGAGGGCACAGCCGGGTCAGGCCTAGAGTCCTGGCTCTGCTGGGTTGCTTCGAGCCCATTGCTCTTTCTTTCTTAGTCCGGGTCTCCTCATCTGTAGAAGGGGGAGGGCTTCTGCCTCTAGTGTGGTCCAGAGGATGTAATGGAATCTTGGCCCTGGCACATGGTAGGTGCCCGGACTGGTTAGTTTCCATCATTTTCTCTTGGAAGTCCTGTGAACTGATCACAGGAGTGAGGAACATCTCATAGAAGCTATTGCTGGGTAATTAGTCACTTCCAAAGTCATTGGTTCAAAGCAGTGAGGGTTCTTGGATGCTGACAAATGTATAGGTCAGGAGGCTGCTTCTTCGGGGGGGCGACGGGTTCACTGAGGTCTTATGATCAGCTGTGGGTCAGATAGGGAGCTTTGCTGACCCTGGCTCAGTTCTCTCCAATCTTTTGTGCTCGTTTGGCTTCCGGTGAATCAGAATGGACTCGGCTGGCACAGCTGGGCTCTTTAAAGACATCCTGAAGTTGTTCACACGGCAGAGACAGGGTCTAGTGGGAGCACGGGATGCGTCAATGCCCCAGAAGCTTATGTGTCTTGGAGGTATGACCTCCGCCTCGTCACCACATGTGCTGGCCAACATCTAAATTCTACTACAGAATTAAAGGGGAGATAACACTGGATCCACTTCTTAATAGAAGTCGCTGAGGAATCTTGTTGCACCTTGAGACCACTATGTTATGTGAAACCCATCAGACACACAAGCTTCAAATAGCACATCATTTACCTCCTTTGAGAAACCCAAATTATAAATGAAGAGAAAAACAAATGGTGGATAATGGGAAGGAAGACAGTAGAGCGTTCTCAGATGGGAAGGGAATTAAGTGATGGAGGGAAGAGGAGGGAGTGGAGGGAAAGGGAATGAAACGTGGGAATCAGACTGTGTCATGTACATGTAGAGTTCCCCACGAGGAATGTAAGCGTTGTGTACTGCAAACACATACTAGCAAAAAATAAAAAACAGCCACATGGCTCAGGTTCTGTGTACAGGAATAAGATACGAGTTGCTGGTGAGAGTTTTGTGGCGTCCTTCTTCCATCTTGCAAACCAATGAATTAGCTTCTTACTGCTTCATGAATTCTGCAGGAAGATACAAGATTCCTTCGTCAAATTCTGTTTCTATGACATGCAGACACAAGCTTGCGATCTGTGCAGGGAGAGTCACTCCCTCATTCTTGGGTGTTTTCCTTTGCCAACACTACTCTGGAAACGGCCCGAGTTAAGACCATCAGTGGGGTGCTGCTGTATCAGGAAGGATGCTCTCGGCCAGCGCGGCACTAGCTTTCAAAAGAGGGCTTTCCCATTGAGTTACCACGATGAAGATAGGTGGGGTAAGACTGACCGAACACTCCGTGTGTATTAGAAGTGGTGCTACCTGCCCTTTCCATGACACATGCTGTCAACTGTCACCCTCATCACCTGTGAGGTAGAGGATAATTTTGCCCTATTCCAGATGGAGAATATGAAGGTCAGATGGATTAGGGAGCTTGCTCAAACTTGCCTAGCTTGTGAGTGAACTAGGGGTCCGTTACATCAGAGTTCTGTCCTGGTGTGACTGACACCAACGAGTTGAACTGAACTGTTGCTCAAAATTTGCCATGTGGGACCTAGCAGAGGGTAATGAACTGAGCAGGATGCACTAAGTGTGGGCCAGAGAGCTGGGGCCTGAACTCAGGCTTCCTGTCCCTCAGCCTGCTTTTCCCTTTCTCGTGGTGACAGCATTCATGCCCGTCCAAGCCTGGTCCTCCCTGGGGTCGGGTGCCTGGGGTGGAGGATCAGCAAGCTGGTTCTGGGGACTCTGTCTTGGTGGTCAGAGTGGGAGTGAGGTTCAAATGGGTCAACGCTCAGCCACAGCCTCGTTCCTATCTCTGGCCAGGCCAAGTGGCAGCGCCTGGTCGCACAAGGCCGCACCCATCTGGACATGTTTGAGCACATCAGCCTGATGACCTTGGACAGTCTGCAGAAATGCGTGTTCAGCTTTGAGAGCAACTGTCAGGAGTGAGTCTTTCCTGGGGCTGGGAACCTGGGCCACGGAGCCGAGGGAGGAGATGAAGGAGGGAGGATCGAGCAGAGGGACCAGAAGAACCTTCCTGGAGAAGGTGGCTCAGACCTGGCATTGAATGGCAGGGAAGAGGAGAGAGATGGGTCCTTTTAGGTAGGTGGACTTGTCTAAGTCAATGAAAGAGGCTTTTATGAGCGGAGCCTATGCAACAGGCACTGAGGTGGTACCTCGGAAATGAGGCTCACTAGGCAGGAAGTGGCAGATCTTAAGGACATCGAAAAACCTACCAAGCTTGTGTGAACTTTTCCCTGAGTTACCAGGGAGCCAGTGAAGGTGTCTGAGGTGATGGAGGGCCTGATCAGAGCAGAGCTCAGCAAGGAGGCTATAGAGGGGGCTGGCTCATGGACCAGTTAGAAGAGAGTGAAGCTGAGCTGTGGGAGTTTCAGGAAGGAGAAAGAGCAAGACCAGATGCTGGGTAGAAGAGAAGAGAGGAGCGCAATGTGCACACTACACCCTGTACCTATGTTTGGGAGAGAGCTCATAGAGATGGGAGGGAGAGAGAGATGAGATTGTGGATGTCAAGTCCCATGACTCATCCCTGCCATGTACTCTGAGGCCTTGTGTTTGTGGCTGCATGTGTTTCCAGATGGGACAAGCTCAAGCTGATGGTGTGAAGTGCTGGCCTGGCTTCAGGTATGTTAAGGTGTTTCCTTCCTTTACGGCTTCACCCTGCAGGAAGCCCAGTGAATATATTGCTGCCATCTTGGAGCTCAGTGCCCTTGTGGCCAAAAGGCATCAGCAGCTCCTTCTGCACACGGACTTCCTGTACCATCTCACCTGCGATGGACAGCGCTTCCGGAAGGCCTGCCGCCTGGTGCATGACTTCACAGATGCTGTCATCCAGGAGCGACGTCGCACCCTCCCCAAGCAGGGGATTGATGACTTCCTAAAGGCCAAGGCACAGACCAAAACTTTGGACTTCATCGATGTGCTTCTGCTGAGCAAGGTGGGAGTCTCAACAGGTAGAATAGATTATATGTTTTTCATATATAGTAATTAAATTTATTTGGTGAATTTATATATATGTTATGGTTTTTATATATATTATATATATACACACACACTCACACATAATCTTGCTCACTTTTAATTCCCTTACCCTCATCCTCCATTCTTTGGCCTTCCCCGGGTCTCTTTCGGGGAGAGGGGTGCTGGCGATCGAACTCAGGGCCTTGTATTTACTAGGGAAGCACACTACCACTGAGATAAATCCTCAACCTCTCTTCACAGATCTTTTCCTCCATCTCAAAATGTCTAAATACATCATCATATTAAAGTGATAGATGTATTCCCATGTTTATAGCAGTGCCAACGTCAGTAGGTAAATTATGAAACAGCCTAGATTTCCATCAATCTATGAAGAGATAAAGAAAGTGTGGCGTATATACACAACAGAGCATTATTCTGTCAAAGAAAGAGAAATTTGAGTCATTCGTAGGAAAATCGATGGATCTTGAGACCCTAACATAAAGTGAAATAAATCAGGCACAGAGCTAAATATCACATGGTTTCTCTTATATGAGAAATCCAAAATATAAATAATTAACAAGCAAAGTAAAGGAGTGATGGTAAGAAACACATAGAATGCATCTTTGTGTCAACTATCAAATCAAATCACTTGGGCTGAATCCAGAGAACATGGGGCCTCTTGGAAGGTATTTGAGGAAGGGAAAGACAAGCCAGAGAGGGAAGAATCTCAGACATGCATCTGGAATCCTGCCAGCAGTGGAACTCTAAGCCTGAAACTGTGAAGGGCTCGAGATTGTACTCTATTTACAAATTGCTATAATGAGGCAACATGCTGTAGTTATGTCTACATTGATAGATGCACTACACTCTTGCTCAGGAAGCCCATTCATTACAGAATCAACAGTAAACAGAGTGGGCCTGTAGCGACAGCACCCTTCTTAACTCTCCTTCCCTGGGGCGTGCAATCTTTATAGCTATATTGCAGCTGGGTTTAGATCCCAGGAGAAAGGCCGGCACATTAGAGGTGGTGGAACTGGTACATCTCTCTCTGCATTCCTTCAGAAAAGGGAAAAATAAAGGAGAGAGGGAGAGGGCAGGGAGTGGGGACTGTTTTCTGACATATAAACAAGTTCTCTTCAGTGTAAAGGGAAAGTCTATAAACCTGCCAAACAACATCAGAGATAGTAAGATTCTCCGGCTCTATCTCCCAAGAATGGGAGTAAATGTCTTTGGCATAGTGCATATTCTCTCGTGTGCAAGGTAAATTGCCATTCAATCATTCTGTAAAGCAGGTTGACACTAAAATTTTCTGAGAAAGACCTACAGAAGCCTGAAAATATTCATGGGTCCCTGATTTCTGCACCCAGTGACAGGGAAGCCAGAGAAGAGGCCGGTTC